>BGPR01002573.1:157176-169938 GCA_013235015.1 Araneus ventricosus | reverse complement strand
CATGTGACGTGTGTAATAAAGCATTTTCAAGGAACTCGCATTTAAAATCACATTTACGTACGCATACGAATGAGAAACCGTTTTCATGCGACATTTGCTGTAAAGCATTTTCTGACATGACGAGTTTAAAATTGCATTTACGTACGCATACGAAAGAGAAGCCGTTTGCATGTGACGTGTGTAATAAAGCATTTTCAAGGAACTCGCATTTAAAATCACATTTACGTACGCATACGAATGAGAAACCGTTTTCATGCGACATTTGCTGTAAAGCATTTTCTGACATGACGAGTTTAAAATTGCATTTACGTACGCATACGAAAGAGAAGCCGTTTGCATGTGATGTGTGTAATAAATTATTTTCTGAGACGGCAACTTTAAAAACATTTACTTACGCATACGAAAGAGAAACCGTTTGCATGTGTCGTGTTGAGAATAAGTAAGCCATACATCTGTGAGATTTAGTTAGGAGTTTACTCCACAAGAGAATTTTGACTGACATTTTATGAGACATACCAAACTGTAACAGTATATCTGTGACATATTCAGTTTAAAGATATTTTTTAATAAATTATTTCTATAAAACATAAAATCACATTAATAATAAAATTTTAAAATAGTAAGATTCCATTTCGATAAGCTAACTTCTTGTGCCATGCAACATCTTCCTTTAATCTACAGCATAATAGCCTACATAATTCTATTAACATTGATTTATTTCACTTCTAGTAATTCGATACATATGCCAGATGCATATAGGAAATAGTTACTTTTTTTCTTTTAGTATTAACATACATGACACATTTCCGCGGATTTCAGCGTTTTCGGCATCGGATTTTATCATTCTTAATTATCTTTTATATAATAATTATACTGTATGTTAAAACCTCAAGCACCTTTTGTATAAATTTATGTATTTTATTGTTCAATTAATCATACTTATTTTAATTCTCGGTATTTATGTTTGGTACAATTTATTATTTTTGAGGTTTGTTTAGTCCCAAGCCTGTGTCATGTCTGTATTAAAGAATTTTCAACTCAGCGTTCTATGACAGTGCTCTGACTGAAGCACTCTGGATAGAAGCCGTGGTATGTTCTGAAATATGCGTGAAAGCTTATCTGCATGGAAAAGTGTTACGGGTTAAGGAAAGAAATTGTTGACTATGCAAAAATTGTACAAGGTGCAGACTGGAAAAATGTTTATTTTTTATGAACGACAGTTAATAGACCTAAAAAATTTTCTAGCTATTACGCAATAACTTATTTTTGACTTATCTCGTAAATGAAATCATTATATGTCTCTTTTAGATTTATAGCTTGTGTAGTAAAAAAAGTCATGCTTTATATATTTGTTTTTATTCTCGTTTTGGCTGTTAACTTTATTCAAATTAATGTGTATGCGTTACAGATTTTAGATGGCCTTAGATAAAATTATTGCTCATGAAGATCAGAAAGTAGAAGGAAGTTAGAAAAATTTTTATCACTTTGAATTATTATTAATTTACATTGTTAAGAAGTTGGAAACATTTTATTCAATAGGTGGCGCGCACGACTTGTGTGTTGCACCACCAAGTCTTGTGATCGTAATAAAGAGTTGGTTATTGGAAAGTAGAGCGTAATCCTTTTCGAGAGAAATCAAATCCACACCAGAACCAGCAAAATCTTTTTGTGATACTGTTCATACATGAAGAAATAAAAATATGGTAAAACCTTTTTATAACAATGATAGGATGGATGGACCTAGAAAAAATATTATAGACAGGTTATCACCATTGCACATTCAGTCACTAGCACTCTCTGTTCTTTCTGCTGCAACAGATTCGAGTTTCTAGCCCCCTCCCCTCCCCCACCTCTATTCTGGAGCATGGACTGTCTAAACAGGTAAAATTATTGTTATATTCAGGTGTATCTAAAAAGTGACTATCGCTGTTGGCAGGTCCATAATCAGTGATGTGGGGTGGGTAAATACCCAGTGGGTAGGTAAATATTTTTTGGGTATATACCCGGGTATTTACCCAAGGCCTGGGTAAATACCCAAAAACTGGGTATTTTGCGGAAAAAAACATTTTTGAATGCCGATTCACAATGAAACATACAGAGTTTTATAAATACCCCCCAAAGAAAGTATTTGCAGGAAAAAAAACGTATTTGTGAATAGTGATTCAAAATTAAACTTAAAATTTATAAATACCCAAAACTGGGTATTTTGCAAAAAAAGTATTTGAGAATGGTGTCATTCAAAATGAAGCTTTAAATTTATAAATACCCTTACACTGAATATTTTGCGAAAATAAAATGCATTTGTGAATGTTGATTCAAAATAAAACGCATAAAATTTATAATTAGGATATTTTACAAAAAAAAATTCATCTCCGAACGTTGATTCAAAATGAAACATAAAAATTATAAATATCCCAAAACTGGGTATTTTTTTTTATAAAAAGCATTTGCGAATGATTCAAAATTAAATAAAAAAAATAAATGAATACCCCTAAACTGGGTATTTTGTAAAAAAAGCATTTGCGATTGGCGATTCAAAATCAAACATATAAAATTTATAAACATAATGCATAGTTATAAAATTTTAAAATTAAAGTTTTGACTAAATTATGGAAACAAAAACCAATTGCTATCAGGATTCAGAATAAAGTATTCTAAAACTTAAACGGGATAGGGGGAAAATTTAATTTTTACGGTTTGAAACTATGACACTTACAATAGAATAATTATGTTTAACGCCGTTTATGTTATAGCTAGCTATTCGGCGACCAGCTTGTTCGCCGGGAATATAATTTCAACTGACTCTCTTATGTATAGTTTGATATTCACTTTTCCCTCAACAAAGTAATTTTAAACTTCAGGTTGCGATAGAGATTTAGCCCGCGTTCTTTACGTAGTCTTGCACTTCTTCTGTTCCTTGTGTATATGAAAGTCCCTAATGGAGTCAAGTAACTGTTTGTGTCAAGTTACATCTAATTGTAAGTAATCGAAACGAATTTTAATTTTAAAAATTTATTTCAACATCGAAATACCGCAGCACGTTTTACGTCCAGCAGCATGTTAATTGGCTTAAAGCATGCTGATAAAATGAATTTAAACATAGCAACCATAATCGTTCAGTTTTACTTGATTATTTCTTTATATGCTTATTATCTAGAGGATTGTCTTTACAGATTTCACAGAAAAATTGATCAAATAAAAAAAGAAAAGAAAATCCAATAGAATATTATATTAGCTTTCAACAATGGAAGAGAAACAACGGTTTGAATTTCATTGTAACACTGAATGCCAAAAAATATTTTAAAAATTTATTAAAATTAGTGAAAAATATACAATGAAAACTTAATTGATATATTGAAAAGATAAGTTTTTAAATTATCAGATGGTGTAAAAATATTGTTTGTCCTGTAATATTTTCGGAAGTTATTAAGGAAAAATTCCAAAATTTCGCTTAATTTTTAATTAATTAAAATTTTTAAAAAACGGTTACGAGGTGCACATTCCCACCCTCCAAAGTATGTTTGTTCCAAATTTTGTTGCTCTAGATATAGCGGTCTGTCCTGTAGAGCGCCAAAACACACATATTCTCCTTTATTATTAGTAGAGATAGACAGTGCCAGTGAATCTTGTGATCCATAATTTACTCACATTGCCATGCCGGAAGTCAACCATTCTTGTTTTGATTTAGTGAATAATTAGTCGTTTACTTCACGTGTGAATTTTTACGTTAAAAATTTAAAAAAAAAGTAAAAGAAACTACTTGGAGCTTTTAATGTTAAGAAGGATAAAAGTATTGTAATGTTGAGTACAAACTTGCTAATGTAAGCAAAATGGAGAAACACATAAAAAATGTTTCAAAAGTCTTGTTGGATTAAAAAAGGTTTTGAAAGGAATAAAATAGCTAATGAATTTTCTTTTAATCAGATTCCAACCATGACACTTACATCAAATTTAGAGTTTTAAGAACACTTAAGTATTTATGTTCATAATCCAGATGAATCCCGTCTAACCAGGAAACCGTGTGTGAGTGTGTGTGTCTACTATGACGTCAAATAATACAACAGATTCAGCAACAAAAGAAAATCTCATTACTTTTTGCTGAAACATTACTTTTTACTTTCTCATTACTTTTTGCTATTACAAAAATAACCTACCTCTGTTGAAATTAATATGAGTGAATGTTACTTTCAGAATAATTCACTTTTAAAACTGTTAGAACTCAAACACCTGCTAACTTATCTGGTACTTTGACTAATAAATCCAAAAAGAACAATAAACAATTGTCTGTTTCATTTTAATTTCTATTATCAGCTCTTTGTCATTTTGAAATCAAACTCAACATTTTTTTTTTTTAAAATTTAGTTGAGTTTTTTTTAATTGATATTTAAGCCACGTATTTTATGTAAGATCCATGATATAGTATTGCGTTTTTGTTCTTTCTAATTCATTTTCTTAGTTTTTATAGAATTTAAAAGGTTCATATATTACTAGTTTTCTTTTTTTTACCTTACCTTATGCTCAATATATATTCTATACGTATTTATATTATATAGAGGCATCATATTTCACAGCACTGCCTTTGTTTTATATGAATAGAGTTAATTGAAAAATAAATACCCTGGTAAATACCCAGGGTATTTATCCTTAAAAATAAATACCTGGGTATTTTACATCACTGTCCATAATACATAGAGTAAATAGAAATTATATCGGGATTGAACAAAGTTAACGTTATAGGCAAGTTACACTACGCAGCTTTCACTGTATTCAGCGAAGCTTCAAATTTCTGATTAATCAATACAAATTTGAATCTTTGAAATCAGCTGTTCCCAACCTTTTTCCACTCGCGTAGCCCTTGATTAATCTTTCTATTTTCGATTACCCCTATTTTGGGTTGCGTCGATTTGAATCGGTTGATTAAAATCGCTGATTTGAATCACGATTGAAATCGACTTTTTTTAAAAAAAAATCACCGATTTAAATCACTTTATTTTAAATATCAAGTTAATCTGCTTTAATGAAATAAAATTGTTCATGTATCTTTAAATAGTTACTTTAAAATATTTTTAAATGTATATTTAAAGAAAGAATATACAGAACATAAAAAAATATTTCATTGAATTGATGCAAATAGAGTACTTTCCATTTCTTTATTTTTGAGAACATAAGGCAATTGGATTTTAAATAAATCTCTAATGAATAATAAAATCTCAATAAAATTCAAAGTATGAGATGTTGTTTTTTCATAAAATAAATATTGTGAAAGGACCATGTTCACAAAGAAAGAACATAGTCAAATGTAGCGAGTTTCATTTTAATATTGGAGAAAACTAAATAGTGCTGGGGATAACAAAGTTTTTATATTGCAACAATGATCAAATGTAAGATAATTAAGTAATACATATAAATGTTTCAAAAGAAATACAAACATCTACATAGTGCAATTTAAACTATGATCTATACTTATAAAAGGCAATGTTTGTGTGTGCATACTCACGATGTCCGGACGAATCTATCGCACTTACAGTCATGAAATTTGGCACACAGCTGATGGTGACTCAATGCATCTCGAAGCTTGAATTTAAAAATTTAATCTAGAAATTTTTTATTTAATGTATTTTGGGTGATTTTTCGATCTAATTTCTCAATAGCTTGTGTTTGGATAATTGTGCGAAAAAAAGAAATAGATACACATCCGAAAGAGAAAATGATTTCCGTTCTAATGAAGTTTGTTTCAAACGTCTAACATAATTCACTAAATTTTGAGAAATTTTTGAAAAAGTCACTTTTATTTCATTCAGATTTCTTAAAATTCTCGCTTAAATAAATATTAAACTTTTTTTTTTATTATAAATAACAGACGATTAGAATGGTTGATGTGTAAATTATATTTAGAAAACACATTTTTGTGTCCAGGTTCGAAAAAGTTACTTAAGAAAATGTCAGTGACTTGTCACGTAGTTAATTGTTTCTTTTCTTTTTTATGCTTAGTAAGAAGTAGTCTATTCTCAAGGTCAAGGTGAAATAAACCCTAATCCAAATACTTGAAAGGGGAGAATAGAAGAGTTTGCTATTTAGTTCTTGGAAGATTGCAACATTCCCAAGACATCCTTAGTCTATTGTCCAGTAAAGAGTAGAGAAGGATAATTCTTATTTTAATTAAAAAAAAAAAAAAAAAAAAATAAAATTTTTTTTTTTTTTTTTTGTTGTTGTTGTTGTTGCAAAAATTAAAAAAAAATCGACAACCCTGCTCCTATTGTTATATCCTGTCAACCTTCTCCAGCATAAAAGTTTTTATTATTAACGCCAAAGACTTTGGTTAGCTTAAGAGTCAAACGAATTGAATGAATATAACAAAATTTGTAGGATTGATTTTACATTTTATTGTAAATTATATTATAGTATTAGTTCAACATCAAAGCGAATCGGAATCATTTCTCATTAACTTATGATGAGAGCTCACAATTACTAGATATTATTATTTTTCTACCTTTTTCTTATTTCGTGAAGAGGCTTTCGGACTCTTACAGTTTCCACTTTTATTTTTCATACGAACTTGAGAAAACGAAATTTTAGGATATTCTTATGTTTTGCGCTTTCCGCCATTACCAAGATCACTTTCGCGTACCCCTAACTGGTCCCCCGCTTACCCCCAGGGGTACGCGTATCACAGGTTGGGAACCTCTGTTCTAAATTATCAGAAATGGTCAAAATTGTGTTAGTTTTTCTTTAGTTTTGCTATTAATGTCGAGAGATCGAATTGCAATCGTTACTTATTCTATCAATTGGTATTTTTGAGACTTAATTGCTGCTCTTTACTCGTCAGTTGTAGCTGGTCGCGAGTTAGAAATTTTCTGTTTTGATTGTCTCTAAAAAGGAATCTAGAGGGAGTAGTATACTGTTAGTATAGAGGAAACTAGCTCCTCTCCCCCTTTTTACGTCAAAACCAAGTTTTCACCAGAATCCCATAATTCAATATAACACTCATTTTTCAGTTAAATAACTTAAATTTTGAGGTATTTTAGTTATTGTGTATGTGATATTTATCAATTCTTTACTGTGTGCATATTTTCGACTCTGTGTGTATTCTGGTTTATGGGAAATGTAAATGGCCGTGATAAGATTTCATCCACTTTATTCTGGGAATCAGTTTGTGGGTATTATGACACGAGATTTTTCATTTTTGTAATAAAGATATCTTTTTATACATTTATGTTTTGTCTCCTTTTCCTGAAAATCCTTACATAAGAGTTCTGTATTCTTAGTAATAAGCACTATATACACGAGGATGTTCCAAAAAGTGACATAACAAGAGCTCTGACGGGTACAGAAATTCTCCATGCAAATTAAATTCCTTGTCCACACAACTGAGATAATCGCAGCGTTCGAGTGCCGCCTGTTGGTGGAGGTAGTGTTGCTGTAGTTTACCTGAGTCGCAGTTAGAAGATAAAAGCGTGGACGGTGATTAAAGTAAGAAATTTGCGCAAACAATTCGCCGGGAAAGACCGAGACTGCTCTCGACAGGTATCTTGATTTGGCGACACAACACTCGACCGCATACGGCTTTAGTTACGTGGGATTTGGTACAACTTTTCCAATGGGAGCTGTTGGGTCAACCTCCCTACAGACCGGTCCTCGCACCAAGTGATTTCCTTATCTTCGGACCGTTGAAGGAATATCTAAAACGTCGGTATTTCTTAACCATTGCTGAAGTTCAGCAAACCGTCTTCAGGTGGCTCTACAACATTGACGTTGATTTCTTTTATGCTAGTTTCGATACGTTGTTGTACCAACGGAATAAATGCTTCCACAACCATAATGCCCTACGCGAAGAAGTAGCATGTACCGGTTCCTTGGAACGTTGTGTATCTTTCTGAATTCGTGAATCGAGATTTCCTCTCGGAAGGCTTGTTATCTTACTTTTAAAACTATCCTCGTATATACTGGTAATGCCTTATTTAAAAAGACGATGTTTATAAATCTCATTGGTTGTAAGCATTTTTTTTCACAATATTGAGCTTGAAAATCAAGTAGTCATATTTTACGATAAGAAGGTAGGCTTCGACTTAGTATATAACATCATTGAAAAGGAGTGCCAATATCCGGGATAATGATCTAACAAAAAGCTCTGAATTTCAATTCTAAACTCGGAGGATGCAAGGAATTCCTAGCTAGCAGTGGTTGGCTAGAAAAGTTCAAGAATCGCCACGGAATTCGCCAGTTAAGCATCATAGGGGAAAAATTGTCTGATTTTGAAGCAGGAAATAGTTTTATTGTTTAGATTTGGATGAGTGAAGAAAAAATTAACTGGAGACCAAATATACAACTGCAGATGATACTGGCAACTTCCAGACAAGCTTTGGCTTGAGAAAGTGATGGCTATTTCTCCAGGCCGGAAAAAGACGATTCTGGGATGTGTCCATGCTTCTGGTTCGCAACGTGTGAAGCCGACTTTGGTGGAAAAGAGAAAAAAGCCATGCTGTTCTAAGCAGAGGCGGCGCCAGAAATTTTCCGACGGGGTGGGGGGGAAGCAAAGCTTTTCCACTTTAGGTAATTTCAAAATAACAGATAATAATTAATTTTCATATTTAATTAGCGAATTTGATTATAATATTTAATTATTTGGAATAATTAGCTATTTGCATAATGTCGGTACTGTAAGGATTGTCTGACTAAACGACAAGCAATAATAGAAAATGAAGAATTATGAACATAAATTTCTTAGTAAATGAAATGTACCGCACTGATATAGGAAAAAATTTGCAGATTATTATCTAAATCTCGTATAACAAGATAAAATACTAACCGAAGCAAGTGAAAATAATTAGTAACAAATTTTGAACCTATAAATGTACATCTTCATATCTCTAATAAATAATAAAGGAGAATGTGTGTATTTGTATATCTATGTGTTTATTGGTTCTCTACAGAGCAGACCGATGGACCTAGAGCTACGAAATATGGCACAAACCTACTTTGGAGGGTGGAAATGTGCACCTGGGAGCCCCTTTTTGAAATAATATTTCGAGTTTTAATTAATTAAAAATTTAGCGAAATTTTGGCGTTTTCCATTAATAACTTCCGAAATATCACGAAAATCATTTTTACGCCATCTGAAAGTTCAAAACATTACCTTCTCAATGGTATCAATTAAGTTGCCGTACAAGTTTTCCTCTAATTTTAATAAATTTTAAAAATAGTTTTTGGCATAATTTGCAACAATACTTTTCATTGTTGCAACGCAATTCAAACCGTTTTCATTGTTTAAACAAATATTTAATTGTGTGTTTCTCTTTCATTGTTGAAAGATAGGTAATATCTTAATACATTTTGCTTTCATATTTTATTTCAGGAAAATTTTTGTGGAATCTGTAAACCAAGCTCTCTGAGATATTATGTAGTGTAAGAAATGTATCCATTAACCTGAATGAATATGGTTACTCTCTTTTCATCTTTTTTCGACATGTTTTAATTCAGCTATCATGCCGCTAGTCATAAAATGTGCTGCGTCATTTTAATGTTGAGATCAAATGCAGATTTTACAAGAGGAATAAGATAGTGCCGACAACATGGAATTAGAGATTACATGACATAGTCAGTTATTTGACCTCATTAGGAACATTTAAGAAGACAATGAACAGAAGAGGTCCAAGGTCACTAATAGAACATAGGTTAAATATCTACCACAATCTGCAGTTTAGAATTTCGTTGCTAAGAGAACCATGAACATAAAATGATGCACGATTTATTCGAAATCATATTCCCGGCGAACAAACTGGTCGCCGAAGGCGGCTAGTTTAAAATAATTGGCAAAACCAGTGGACCAGTTACCCAGGACCAACCACTGGACCGATGTCGATAATTTTTATTTCATGCTCAAACTTATGATGTTTAGATACGTCATCAATGTTCTCCTGCCACCCACCACTTTCGAAATATATTGCAAAATAAAACTTCGTCCGAGTCCCTCAGCCTCTACAACCGCCAATTCGCCACTTTATTTCACCAAGTAGCAAGCTACTAGCTATTAATATTACGGGCGAACAGTCGGTCGCTGAATGCGGCTAGTCTGTATATTTCAAATAATTTGAAAAAAACAATGGACCAATCCCCAGCCCCAACTAATGGACCTATTTCGACAATTTTTATTTCATATCAAAGCTTATGTTCCCAGAAATGTCATCGAAGATTGCCTATCCAACATCACCCTCCATTTTCGAGAGCTATCGGAAAAATATTACTTCACTGCACATTGTCAATGGGAAAAACTCTTGAGAGAGTCCCCCCCAAACACTGGATCGATTTCGCCATTTTTTTATTTTATATGAAAGCTAACGACCCTAGATATATCGTCAATGGTCGATTCTTCATCTCGATTCTTCATTTTCGAAAAAAATCGCAAAATCACTACTTCATTATACATTCTCTAGGAGGTGCAACCTTGACTGTGTTCCCAGTCTCAACAACTGGACCGATTTTACCAATTCATCTCACTTTGCAAGCATAGCTAACAAATCAAAATGCTCCACATTTATTGTGCAAGTTTAAAATAGTATTTTTGATCAGTACCAGCCACCATCTGAAAATTTAAAAACTCATCTTTTTTAATGATATCAATGAAGTTGCCGTATTTTTTCTCTAATTTAAATAAATTTGTAAAAATAATTTTAGGCATAATTTAAAACAATACTTTTTTATTGTTGCAATCTGATTAAAATCGTTGCCAGTGTTTAGACAAATAATATTTAATTCCTTGTTTCACTTCCAATATTGAGAGCAACGTCCTAATGGATTTTTCTTTCTTTTTTGTTTCATCAATTTTTCTGTGAAATCTGTAAACGAAGTCCTCTAAGGTAATAATATATTTGGAAACATATTTAGTAGGCTCAATGATTATGGTTGTTGAGTTTTAATTCTTTCTTTCAACATGTTTTAATCCAGCTAGCATGCTGCAAGACATAAAATGTGTCGTGCCATTTTCATATTCAAATCAAACGTGTATTTTGCATGAGGAATAAGAAAGGTACCGACGATGTGCAATTAGATGTCATATGACTTATGCAGTTCCCTGACTCCTTTAGGGACGTTCATGTAGACAATGAACAGAACAAATGCAAAGCTACTAGAAGAAAACGGGTTAAGTGTCAATAACAATTTGAAGTTTAAAATTGTTTTTTAAGGAAACTATGAAAATAATATTATGCACATGAGATTCAATTGCATTTATATTCAAGACCAACAAGCTAATCGAAGAGGGAAGCTACTAATACACCGAAATCACTCTACAGTAGTCACCCACCGTTCCAAGGGAAATTGGCCGCTCTAGAAGGTTATTATGTTTGGGAGTAGGAGTTTAAAATATTTAAATAAGACCTTATTCGTCATTTCTGATAAATCAAAATCTAAAAATTATCCAAAGAAAAAAGTACTTTATCCGAAAACTTCTCTCTATATATATATTTCTTGGTTCCTTTTTTTTTATTGTTTTTAGAAAAAACTAGGGGGCTCTGCCCCCTGCTCGCTAAAGCTCGCCAACCCCCAGGAGGATTGCGCTGCAATCCTCCGGGGCTTGCTACGCAAACCCTGATCGCTTCGCTCGCTACATGAAGACACTGGGTATCCTAGCACAGTTGTTATAAAATCTTTATATATATATATAACACCCCCTGCTTGCTCCGTTCACCGACACCAAAGAATCACGTGATTCTTTCGGGATCACTATGTGAAAACAGCTTGCTTCACACGCTTGCCGTGCAGTTATCCGTTTCCGCTAGTATTAGGAAATTATAAGTACATTAATTAATAAAAGTAAATTTAAATTATTTGAAATTCCACGAACTCCTAAAATTAATTTTTCATCAGTTTCTACAATTAAAATCTTCTGGTAGCACAGATATATATGTAAATGTTAGAAAGAAATTTGAAAGGGAATATTTATAATCCAAAGATGATTAAAAATCAAAATTATTTTCATCAATCAGAAATTTATAACTTCTTGGCCTACACTTTTGAGTATTTATTCAAAAGTTTATTTCAACATAACTTCATTCCACTAAAATTTTAAGTTTAAAACTGATAAGATAGCCTTTTCCAAATCTTCAAAATAAATTTTTAAAAATTGCTTTTTCCACCAAAATTTCAAATATGCCCTCTATACAATGTAATGTAATTCAGAAAAGCTTTCCCACATGTATACATGCTTATTCCAACAATTATTTAGTCAAGAAAAATATAGTGTTTTTCTCAGTGCAGTCATTTGTGTTTTAAATCTCAGAAAATTCTTGATCGTCTCTTGTCGTAGAAAGATGAAAACCATCTTACAACCTCTTAGCTAAAAAAGGGCAGTTAACAAAATAGTGGCTTGAAACATACTCAAATTGACTATTCAAAATTAAAACCCATAATAATTATTTACTTTTAGCTTTTTAAAACAGATAAGATAGCTTTTTCTAAAAATTTACAAAATTGTTGCTTTTTTAAACAAAATTTTAACTATGCACTCTTTTTCATAAAATATTACACGGAAAATCTTCCCCACTTGTATACATGCTTATTCCAACAATTATTTAGTCAAGAAAAATATAGTGTTTTTCTCAGTGCAGTCATTTGTGTTTTAAATCTCAGAAAATTCTTGATCGTCTCTTGTCGTAGACAGATGAAAACCATCTTACAACCTCTTAGCTAAAAAAGGGCAGTTAACAAAATAGTGGCTTGAAACATACTCAAATTGACTATTCAAAATTAAAACCCATAATAATTATT
>BGPR01002573.1:116004-157166 GCA_013235015.1 Araneus ventricosus | reverse complement strand
GATCGTCTCTTGTCGTAGAAAGATGAAAACCATCTTACAACCTTTTAAAAAGGACAGTTAACGAAATAGCGCTATATCGCCTTTTTCTTAATGTTGAAATTTTAACGTTCATAAACAAAATTAAATCTAAAAAACTGTCAATGTTTGTTGAAAAATAATAACTTAGACATTTTGTCCCATTTTAAAGTAATTACTTTTGAACTCAAATTTCATAATTTATTCTACTAGCAAAACGTAGTTATTAGCGAAAATCGCTCTCTCTTTGACTTCAAATCATATTCTCAACTCAAAAAATTAATGAAATCAAGAAAATAGTTTAAAATAAATCGTATACGAATCGAATCGAAAGATGTATTAACGAAATCTATCTTCTCTCGTAGCCGAGCTGGTCGAGTGGTATCGGTATTTGTCTATTAAGCGGTAGGTCGCGAGTTCTATCCCGGGTTGTGTTCATACTCTGTTTTTGCTATAATTTGCACGACAAGCTTGTGGCAAGCTTGCTGCAAGTTCGTTTCATGGTGACTTCGAAGCTTTCGTTAACTTTGCTGCAAGCTTGCACTCTTGTCATGACAAATTTGTGGCAAGCTTGCTGCAAACTAAAATTACTATCTGGGATTAAACAACGATTGCTGATGCAGTTTACAGTGAGAAAAGAAAACCTCCTGCTAAGAAAATATTTTGATACTTCGTAAGTTGGAATAATTATATTGGATTGTATAAAAGTTGGTAATATGTTAACTACTTAAAACTTAAAAGATACCATAAACTGGTTGCTTTACATTCTTCGAGGTAACTTTTTTCCAGTAAAATATTTTGTTAAAAAGTGAAATAGAGATCGTCTGATTAGTGCTACATGATTGAGATTTTTTTCCTCGTTTCTTGGAGATATTACGTAGTGTATTTCATTTCTTAAATGTATATTATAATTATTCAAGAGGTTACAAGAGGTACTAAACATTGAGCCAGTTTTTTCAGCGAAAATTTTAGTGCTGAAAAATCTCTCTCGACTGAAGAAAATACAACATTTCTGAAGGCAAGTAAGTATATATAAATGTGAAAGATAATAAACCTAGCTTTTATTTTGTTGTTTTGAATAAAAAATAATATAGTTTTGAGAGAGGCGTTTTGAGAGACATAAATTTGAGAGAGGTGTTCTCATCACTCCCATTGCAATCAATCTTTCTTTAGTTGGTTCTAAATGACTGGTAGAGGGACCGCTGCCAGTTTTATAGATGTCTACTCTTTTTTCAGCCTTTTTCTTCATGGCCCTTCTTTTTAAATTCTGATAAAAACCCTGGAGTTGAATCATTGTACGTATGTGCACAACTGGAGTAGAATTAAACCTTTTCATTATTTCAATCCAGGCTGCCGTTTTTTCACAATTTGCATTGGCCTTTGTCGATTTGTTTTCAACAGCCGTTTTATATTTTTCGATCTCGCCCAACAACACTTCCTTTTCAAACACCGTAAAATTTTTTCTCGCTTCCGTTTTTGCCATGGTCATTTTTTTGCACTGCCGAATAAAACCTGATGGAATTTTGCCTATAACTACAGAGCGATTACGCGCCAAAAGTCAGCTGTTAATCATGTGATATATTTGGACCAATGGAAATTCATCTCGGAGACGGGAAAAGCTGGCATGAAAGCTGGTTGCGCAACCAACGTTTGAGAACACCGATGACTGGCTGTTAATTTTTTAACCCGCAGCCATTGGTTACGTGAACGGTTGCTTAACCATGGGTTTGGTGAAAAGGCCATGTATCTTTTTGATCAGAAATTAGGCTTTTTGGGGGAGTATGAAGAAAAAAAAACAATCGTTGAAAGCTGTTTGTCGGAAATCGAGATGCGAAAAAAAGAAGAAAGAAGTATATTAAAAAGGTTGTTATAAAATTTTAAATCATGTTTATATGGGCAGTTTTCAGGAATAAAGTGGTGAAGAGTTACGTTTGAAGTAATCATTTTCTCTCGATTATTATTTTGCCTGCACATATTTTTTTTCGGTCTAGACAATTGGGCAAAACCTGGCAACAAGCAGCGAAGAAGACCAGGCCGAGGGGGCGTATCCTCAAGATGGCGATGTAAACAAAGTAGATCTAAATTCACTCACTCGGAACTCTTAAGCTGAATTTTCATCCAAGAATAGGACTTTTAATGCAATAAAGCACTCATAGGAACGGAAATCATTCACAAGGGAAGTAAAATAGAGGTATTTGCTTCAGGTTTTTCCATTCTATGAGCAGTTCCCTAAATTTGGCCAGTCACTCCTTCGATGTCCTTAACTCCAAAATAAAAAGGATTTTTTCCAAAGCTTCTGGATGGTTACTCTTTATAGGTAACATGATTTAATATAGATTTATCATTCGCGTTCGTTAATGCTTGTGAAAACGTGAGTGCACATTGATGAGGGAAGCATGAATTTTTTTTGCGTAATCCTCTTCAGTTACTCTTGCGCCTTCGGTAAGAAAAGAGACAACCGTACGCAAATTCTGGCAACGTTTTAGGGTTGCCAACCAAATGAAGAAGATTACCACATTTAGCGAAAAATCAATTTGGCAAGAAAGAAAAAAATCAACTTGGCGGACCGCACCGTTTTCTTAAGTAGAGCCCTGCCTTTACTGCTGATAGTCAAGAGTATCCGAAACAATAATTGAAATAGATCTAATAGTATTTTCAGGTCAAAAAATCTGTTTTATAAAAAATAAGTAGATTTATTACCAAAACGCAAAGCAAAAGTTGATCGCTCACACCAAAGCTTGAAAAAATATTTATAAAGAACGTGATTAAATTTTATACATCACCCAGAATTTTCTCTACGTTTCTAAGCAGATAGATTTTATATAATATTGCCAATTAACTTTGAATAACTCATATAAAACAATTTAAATAATAAAAAAAATACAAATTTTGGTCTACGTACATTTAATCGCATAATTCTAATCGTGGAAGAAGAAAAACGGACAAATTTTTCTTTATATGTGACAATACGGATTGAAACTATATTTATACTTCTTAAAAATAAAGATTTTTTTTCATATTTAATTCAATGAAACACCTGAAAGCAGGGCCGACTCCAGGGGTGTGCAGCCTGTCTCTGAGCGTGTAGGGCGCCAATTCCTAATCATAAATTGGAAAATTCGCGCCTGTTATATGGCTGCCGACTGGAAACAATAGAAATGAAAGTAAATCTTAAGTATACAGTAAATCTGTTACTATAATTAAATCATTTGCTACAGTTAAATCTCAATTATTATATTTAATAATTATAGTTAGATCTTTTAGCATATGTACCATTCAGTGGCGAATCCAGGTCGTGGGGGGGGGGGGGCTGAGGTCGTAAAAATTTTGTATCGTCATGACGAGTGTCAAAACTCATGGCTTATGTAAACCAAAACACTTTTAACTTTACAGACTTGACTCACCTGACAATAAGAATCATAAAGAACAGTACAATACTTTCAATAATTTAATAAAAAATATAACTAGCCAAAAAATGTTTTCGACCGCCTTCAACGTTAGAAGTACAAGTGGAATGACTAGAAAAGTAGGAAAATTTTTGTGCCTGTCAAGCCAAAAAGCAAAGTTCCTTATTTTTATTATTTTTTAAAAAGGGAAATTAAGACCAAACAGTTGTAATGATTTTAAATAAAATCAAGTCTAGTTTATCTCTGGGGTGCAGCCGATAGCCACAGTTGTCACTGGTACCATTGTAAAGACTATATGGAAGCAGATATTTAGAGCTGACCCGCAGTAATTACTACTGAACTGCAGTAATTTCGTACAGACCGCCGAATATTCTATAGCCGGCCCTGCCTACAAGACAGGTAAATTATTCCGTCTAGTTTAGGTTGAACAAAGAAAATTTTGAGACCTATGCTTGCTATTATGCCACTTTGTCTCAAATTGAGGGGGAAAAAAGAAAAAATTCAGAACAAAGTCTCGAATTGAAGACTACATGAGGGAGCCCTCACTGCCTACTCCCCATCTCTGTGCTCAGTAGGGTCTTTCCTGCTATTATTTTTTATTTTGCTTTAGTTTTTTTTTGCATTCATGTTTTACATTTTCTTGTATCATTTTGTTTGTTTTGTTACACTTTCTTCACCTTTTTTGTAAATGTTTTCAATGCATATTATACAGACATGACATATTTTCATGGAAACTCGGATTTCAGCTTTTTTGGCATCTGATTTTATCTTTCTTAATTTTCTCTTATATAATAATTCTATAATATTTTTAATATCACAAGCACTTTTTGTATAAATTTATTTATTTTAGTGTTCAATTAATCATGTTTATTTTACCTCTCAGTATTTATGTTTGTTACGATTTATTATTTATGAAGTTCAGCTTCTTTTGTTTCAAGCCTACGTCATGTTTGATTATATAAATTTTAATAGATACTATATAAATTAAATTTAAACCAGTAAAAAATTATTGATAGATAAGCATTTTATTAACTTTTTATTGATAATGAATCGGTGTCCTCTAGTGTTAAGATGAAATATATTCGGTAATGACACACGAGAATTCTTTAAAGATATCATGATTGCATAGATATTGTGGTATTTAAAACATTTTAATTAATGTGAAATTTCAAAATCTAAGCAAGTAACGTTTTTTCTTCATATATGAAACCTGCTAATTACGTAGGTAGAGAACGTGCAATTAACGTAATCAATTATAGTAATAACTCTCCTCTTAATGTTCTTGCTGCACTAAGAAGGCACAAAAAACATCAATTTTAACAACTGCCCTTTTTTTTAAAATACACTTTGTCATTCTGGTTGATAAAGCACCGTCGACACGTCTATTAAGGGGCTGACATAAATTGACGTATAAATGAAAAGACGTTAATCGAAATTTTAATAAACAGCTTTCATCAGTACAAATTCATTGCTACAAATGCTAATTCTTTTAAAAGTATTATTTTTAAAGGTTTTTTTTAAGGTAGTACTAGTATAATACTATATAGTATGGAAATGAATACTTTTGTTTTAAAATTAAGCATTTTTCATAAAAGTGAGAAAAATCCTACCTTTATTGCATATATTAAGTATGAATTATATTGAGTAGTTCGTAATTTATACGATTAATCCGCATGCAGGTAGACATTTAATTAAGGAAATATTTAACTGTTGTCTGACTTTCTGGTTTTCTGTAAGTATCAAGTATGTCGTTAGGAATTGAATTAAGTTCATTCAATGTTTTTTCACTATTTTTTGGACAAAAAATTACATAAGTTCGAAGTTTTTCAATAGAGTCCATTGCATCATCCGAGATGATTCATCTCTAACGAAAGAAAGGTGGAATAATTCATCATTGCTTAAATTAGTAGCAGACAATTTGCCTTCTAATTAATTAATTAATTGTGAATCATTTCGAAGTCATCTTTATCAGAGTTCACATGCTGGAGAGGAGGAAATTTTCACTATTTAGAACAGGGACATTGACATATAACCGAAACTTTGAGTCATATGAACGAAGTATAAATGTATCAGGACTGTGAGGAAACAACATATAAATGTAAACAAAGTGTAAATGAGAAACATATAAATGGTTATTTACTGCATTTTATTAGTGCATATGTTCTTTTTATTCTAGCAGTGTGACTTGGTTCAAAGTCACCAATAAAAATATTTATTTGTTATTTTGTCTATGATTAAAAATATTATTTCAGAAATTGTCGAAATCAGAGAAAAAACAGCAGGCCATTTATCTGCTGGAATCATTCATTGAATGTATAATTTTAAACCTTCTTTTCCGTTAAAAGAACCTCAGACGAAAAATGCCAAATCTTAGTGTAAACTGTTAAATTTTAGCGACAATTTCCCACATCATTGCGATAGCTCTCTGAAAGTTGAGTGTCAATGTCAAATTGGAATAACTGAAAAGTACCATTTAATGAATTTCGATAATGAATTAAAATTTGTTTTCTTTGAATTGCTTGTTCCAAAGATTTTGTTGAAATTTTTATTTATAAAAAGTCAAAAGGTGAAATCCTTGATGTTTTTAAAATTTATAATCCTTAACATTATTTCAAAAATGACCATTTACCATTATTTAATGATAATATTATGTTGTGTGTTGTTATGTAAAGAGTTATTATTTGATAATAACACTTTAACAATTTAAATTTATTAATATTACATTTTTTTTATCAGATTCCTTCTGAGGGTGATTGGGTGCAGTAGAAAGAACGGTGTTTCTTCAGATAAAGATGAGCGTTTTGCTGATTCCTTGTAGTTCTTAGTCGACAGGTATTTTTGATTCACCTTCAGCTCATTTTCAAGGGGACAAAATTGGTATGAAACATACAGAATGGAGATTAATGTCAAGACGAATGAAAGACATTTGGTTAGTGATATGTCTAAGAAGTCAATTGATACAGATGCAAACGTCAAAAGTAGAACTCCCATAGAACCTCTCATGTGCAATGGCTGTGGTATGGAATTTCCCGAGATATGCTTGTTAAATCGACAGTTTTGCTCCAATTTGAATGATCAATCTTATTCTTGTAATATATGCAGTAAACAATTTGTTGATAAAATTCATGTAAATCAGCATTATCGAACTCTTACAAATGAAAAGCTCTATTCTTGTGATGTATGCGGCAAAGAGTTTTCTCAGAAAGATAATTTAGACATACATTATAGAATTCATACAAAGGATAAACTGTATTCGTGTGACACATGTGGCAAAGAATTTTCACGGAAAGTTCATTTAGATAGACATTATAGAATTCATACAAATGCAAAACCGTATTCATGTGACGTATGCAGTAAAGAATTTTCCCAGAAAGGTAATTTAAATGTACATTACAGAATTCATTCAGGTGAAAAGTGTGATAAGTCCTATTCTTGTGATGTATGCAGCAAAGAATTTATTTATAAAACAAGTTTAAAAAGGCATTATCGAATTCATACAAATGAAAAACCCTATACATGCGACGTATGCATTAAAGAATTTACTCATAAAAGTGCTTTAAATTTTCATTATCGAATTCATACAAATGAAAAACCCTATTCGTGTGATGTATGCAGTAAAGAATTTTCTAGAAAATCTACTTTAAATTATCATTATCGAAATCATACTAATGAAAAACCGTTTTCGTGTCATATATGCAGTAAAGCATTTACTCAGAAAAGTACTTTAAATAGACATTCTCTAATTCATACAAATGAAAAACTGTATTCATGTGATCTTTGTAGTAAAGAGTTTACAGAAAAATCAAAATTAAAAATGCATTATCGAACACATACAAATGAAAAACCATATTCGTGTGATGTATGCAGTAAAGAATTTTCTCGGAAAGGTAATTTAGATATGCATTATAGAATTCATACAAATGAGAAACCATATGCGTGTGATTTATGCAGTAAAGAATTTTCTCGTAAATCAACTTTAAAATTTCATTATCGAACACATACAAATGAGAAACCCTATTCGTGTGACTTATGTGGCAAAGAATTTTCCAAGAAATGTAATTTAGATGCGCATTATCGAATTCATACAAATGAGAAACCATATTCGTGTGATACATGTGGCAAAGAATTTACCCAGAAACGTTTATTAGATAAACATTATCGAACACATACTAGTAAAGGCCTTATTCTTGTGATGTATACAGTAAAGAATTTGCTTGTAAATGAACTTTAAATAATGATTATCTAACTCATACAAATGGAAAATCGCTTACTGTGATAAGAGACAAAATTTTTGTCAGAACGTTTGTTTAGATTAACCTTATCAAACTAATAGTAATGGAAAACCTCATTCTTGTGATCAAGGGCGGCCGTATATAGGGACTGCGGAACTGCAGCACCCGCAGCTGTTTTCAGTGCATAAATTTAATCACTTATTTATTAAGTTTTGCATTTAATATCCTCAATAAAATTAACTTTTTATGCTTTCAGTTGAGCCGATAACTCGAAAAAAACCAAGGTTACTTCAGAGAATTTTCCCTGTCCACTGTCTTCTCAGAATGCTTTTTCCCCTTCAAGAATTAGAAATTCCCTTTGCTCCAGTTCTTTCTGCTTGAGTATGCGCATTTACTTTGCAATTGTAGTCTTCCTTTTTTTTCCAGTAGGCATTTAACTAAGCAGAAAACTGTCCACACAGTAGCACCGCGAGAGAGGGAATAATGATTCGCTACTCTGCAATATAAGGAATAGTTTTAAGGGATTTTTGACTGCAGAAAAATGTTTCAAAAAATGAAATTTGAAAATAAATTACTTTGAATAAAAAAGGAAAATGAAGAGATAATTAATGATAAAATTATCATAGATAAATTTGAATGATTTTTTCTTTTTTGCATTCAACATAATTTTTTCAATAGATTTTACTTCTAAATGTGGATAAATCTAAAAGGAGTGGATTGCAAAATTTAAGCAACCCCAATATTATTCTGTGTGATATATTTATGGTCGTTAAGAAACTCTGCCTTAGGGAGTAGCTTAAAGAAACATACATTTTTAAAGAATATGAAATACAATGGCTCTAGAGCCTGTGTTTGCCGCTCAGAATGAAGTGTAGGAAGTTTGAATGAATATAACTTCTCAAAGGGTTTCAGTAAGTGCATTCACATTGAAAAGCACTACAAGCTACTTATAGGTAGGTATAATACCATAAATTAACCATTTTTTTTCTTTCTCGAATTTGTAATATAAAAAGAGAAAGCATTGTAATTGCCAAAATGTTCAACCTCTAGATTTTGAGAAATCGGCACATTTTAGAGCTTTCGGGGTCTCTCTCTTCCTCCCACCTACACTGGAAAAAAAAAAAAAATGGAAATTACATCTGTCTGTCCGTGTGTATGAACATTAAAATTCTAAAACCGAAACAGCTTGAGGAATGAAACATGGGATGAGATGTCAACACCTAATTCGTGAATCTAGCCAATTTTGGATGATATCCATCAATTAATTTTTTTTCCCCTGCCCGTGAGTGTCTTCACGTCATTTGATGGTCCTGTCAATATTGTGGAAACATCATTGATCATTTCGTCGAAATAAAACCAAAAGAGCCAATTTTATTTTAAGTAGTCTTTTTAATATCTATAAAAAATATCTTTATCCCTATATATTGTATTTATTTTAACTTGGAGCTTTCAATTATTTTTTTTTCATGTTCAGTTGACTCTCTAAATCCTTATAAATGAGAGTAAGAGACATAGCAAAAATAACTGAAAAAAATCATTTTAAAAATTCTAATTTATTGTTAGTTAAAAATAAGTAATTTCTAAATTAAAATTTCTTGATTAAAAATAATTTGAAGTAAAAAAATCTGATAATAAATTTTTATAAATTAAGTATTAAACTATTTAAAATTAATTAAAAAGGTCCTAATTTAAGATATGCAGAAATCATTAGTAGGCAGTGTAGAACTTACATTGCAGCACCCCCACAATGATTTAGCACGAGCCACCACTGATTGTGATATACATATTTAAGATTTTTCTTATAAATGTTATTTAACACTTCCGCACTTATACTATTAAAAAATATTAGTTTGGTTATATATGCAAATAAGATGAACCTTTTTCATGCTCAGTGAAATTGAAAAATGTTTTTTGTGTATAATATGTTGACTGTTCTTATATAATATGGTCTTCAGATTTCTTGATAAAATGTATAAAAATTATAAATTTAGTTTGTTTGGAATTTATGTTGACTTTTTTTAAATAAAAAGGTTACACCTGTTTGTTGATAAGCTTATGACTAAATTCTTCGTATGATGACCAAAGTCCGTGGATGATAGTGATATAATCTATATACAAGATGTCCGCTTAATTCTCTCACCCACCCCTTAACTTCAGAACGATGGCAGCTATAGTCATGAAAGTAGTGTCTAGTTATAGTTAAACGACTATGCGATAAGACTATTTATAGCGCCACGTGGCGAAAAACTCTGGAATAAACATTCCTATCTTCATAACAGTACAAGATAGGGGGAAATGTCATTTTCAAAGTTATAGAGAATTATCGATTTAGTACAGAAAGACACTTCGCTCTCATTAAATACTAAAAATAAAATGCTTTACTCTTGTTTCGTTTTAAATATTTCTATATTTTTCATTTTAAACATTATTAAATTAATTTCAGAAATTAATATAAGTAAAATGAGTAATAGAAAAAAAATGGCATTTTTTATTTTGCAGAAATTTGTGGTTTCACAATGAAACTAATAAACGGTAAAGGCCTATTTTTAATTCTTAAATAAAACAATACAAAAAATTGCACAGAATGAAGTCTGATACTTTAATCCTAAAATCTTTTTATTTTAACATGATTAATTAAGAAATTCATATGATAGGAAATTAATTATTTTAATATCTTAAAATTTTTTTTAGTTTATTTTGCGTATGAATTTTGACTAAAACATTGATAACCTTACCTTTTGATAAGTACATATTCATAACTAATGTAAAATGTTTGGAATATATAAGTTATCTATCTATATTTACAAACAGGAGAGATAATATATCAAGATATATACACATATGTTCAGACACATATTCATATTATATATATGAAATATCTTTATTAAAGGTGAAGTGTAGAGCATCTAGGTCAAGGAAAAGACAATATTTGGCTCAATCGTTCTTTATTCCATCATTGAGGATAATTTAGGTTAGTTTTCAATACATAAAGGGATCATAATTTGCTTTGTGCAGAAAGTTTAAGTACCCAGAGAAGGGAATTTCCCCGGAAAGACTCGTGACTCGAAATGAAAGTTGTAGTGCGCTTATTACGATGGAAGTAGAAGTAATTAAAAATGATTTAAGAAAGTTTAAAAAATTAAAATAACACATCTTATATATTAAAGGCTGAACATCAACAAACGTATGTATGTATGTCCTTCTATCTTCTCACGAACCACTGAATCCTGAAACTAGCCTTGAGCACCAAAAGATGGAAAATAATCCAAGGAATCCATTCCGACTATTTAAATTCCGAAATTGGGATTAGTTAAAAAGATATTAATTAAAAAATTAATATTGATTGATTCCCCCGTGCTGCCATCTATCGACAGCTCCTGTAACTATCTGTCACATCGGTTGTTCTTGCATCTGGTTTGTATAAAAGGTTTTCTTTTTTAGGGAGCTTCCGCGTTTTGGAGTTTTTAATTATAAACATCGGGAGAAAAAAATCGGTTTCCTGCATTTTACTTTCTTTTTTTTTTTGTCGTACGGTGTTTCGCAACATTTACGTTTTTTTGGGGAAAATATTTATTCATTTTTATCCGGGTTTTTTTTTTCCATTATTATTCAAATACGTGCAAGACGAAAATATATGTTTCTGGTGTTTAATTTATCAGTTTGGTGTACTATTAAATCTTTTATCGTTTCTGTTTTTTTATTTCGTTTTATTTTTTCTTTTGCAAAACAAATATCATGCTAATCTGTTTTAATTTATAAGCATAAGAATTCTCGCGTTTTCTTTCAAACCAAACTGCTTTAAGATAGTAAAAAGGCTAGAACTGAAAGTTTTGATCCAACAAGAGAGGATTCAAAACAGATTTACATTTGTTGGGAAGCTTAGTGACAATATTTGTTGGGAAAAAAACAGAGGCGGGCATATGAAAAAATGTGGATTCCGAGAAACGCTGGATAATTAAAAGGTTGGATTTAAAAATTTTAATTGAACAATATAGGATTCAAAGTATTTTTTTTACGTTTTGGGGAAAACGTAACACGTTAGCGACAATATGTGTCGAAAAAATAAACCGGAGGCGGGCGTATGAAAATTAGTAATTAAATGACTAGATTTGAAAGAAATTTACATTTGTTTGGGAAAGTAAGTGACAATATGTGTTGGGAAAAAAAAAAACGGAACCTGGCATATGAAAAAATATGGATCCCAAGGCTTCGCGTGATCTCACTTCTCTCCGCCCGGGAATATCCCATTATTCAAGATAGCCCGTGCAACGCCGGGCCATGCAGTTATTATATATATATTTAAGAAGCATACATAACAAGGAACAAGATCAATTATTTTTGTTCTATTCACACATAAGGTGCACAGCAACCTATAAAAAGTGTAAACAGTATATATAATAATTATATCAAAAATAAATTATAAGTAAAAAACGTAATGTTCTAACATAAAACAGAGATGAATTTAGTAACTTTTTTGTAAAAAACCTTAATACTGTGGGGGAAAAAAAGTCAGTGTTTTTAAATCTTAAAAATTAAGAACTACTTAAATGAAATGAATTAAATTGCAATTATTTAATTTTTTTAATAAAATTATTTCATTGATTAAATTTTAATTATTTAAATATTAATTGGTTTATTTTTAATTATATTTTAATTTATTTAATATATATAAGGGTGATCTAGGAATATGTGAAGGGTACTGTGGAAAATTTATTTTTCGCATTTTGAACTTTAAAAAAAAATGCTATATACTCAAGTAAAATAGTTTCATTTCATTTTTTTTACTCTAAACGTTTCATCCTCTTCACAAGATTGACAATTAGTCGTGGTCAATCTCCTTGACTTTTCCTTTGAAAATATATCAATCTAACCATACTGTCCAATTTTCTTCGCCATATTTAGAATTCTGATTTTAATTGAAACCTAAATTAAAAAAAAAAAAAAAAACAGCCTTCAAAGATGCATGAATATCATTGTCGTTGTGGATTTCATTCTTCGAAGGTATTATACCTTCCAGAGGTAAAATCCTTTAAAAGTCTGGGTAAAACCTGAACTCAAGTTTGGAAATTAAGTGATCAACTATAGCAGGGTTTCCCAACCTTTATTCCCTTGCATACCCCTTTATTAATCTTTATATCTTCGTGTACCCCTTACTGTTATACCCTCCTCACCAACACCATCCATCTATGCAAAGAAGTTTTTATCAATGATACTAAAGACTAAGATTAGCTTAAGAGTCAAATGTTCGAATTAATAACATTTATTTGCTGGACATATTTTTTATTTAGCATTTTATTGCATTTTTACAATGGTATTCTTCCTTAACTTCACTTTATAACTGTATGTCAGGGCCGGCCGGAGGGCGGTGCAAACGGTGCGGCCGCACTAGGCCCCGCGCAGCTGACTGATTTGGCAAATTAAAAATGCATTCTAATTTTTTTATTTTAATCCTTGCTTTTGAATATAATCACGCGATATGTGCACATATCACGTCGACCGATCAAAGGAAAGGTTGAGGGGCTTTGAATCTCACTACATAGCCAAAACAGAGTAAGAAAAGTAAAAACAACGTGTTTCATTATGCTTGCGTTGTAACGGATGATAGTACATCTTACGTCTGTTGGAGAAATAAATAAAATATTCGTATTTAAAGGCAAGACAAATGCTTAATATAAAATATTACTGAAAATTTCGAAATAATATATTTCATTGTTGTTTGTTGTAATCATACTACTAAAAAATTGATCTTAATTTTTTTCTATTATTTTTGGACAATTTCGGAATATGACTAGAGACAGAGATGCCGGAAGGAAACATATGTGTGGATCTGATAATTTTAAGAAAAACATAGAAAAAGAAAGAAAATTGCTAAAAACAAGAGGAACTCCCTTGCAGAATTTTTAAAAACCGAAAATGTCCAACAAACTGACGAGATATATAATTAACAGTTATTGAAAAATCAAAGTCGCGAAACTCAAATTACACCGTATGACATCCGTGAAAACAATCCTAATCATAAAATCCTAATGCAATAAAATATTTTGTTTTACGAAATCAGTTTCAAGGCCCCGTAAATCAACTTTGCACCAGGCCCCGCTTTTGTTCGGGCCGGCCCCGCTGTATGTGATTGATATTTAATTGCTACAGTGATTTTTTCTGCACTTTTTATGTAATACAATAGCCATAGAGTTCCGAAAAGTGAGCTTTTCATTTCAATATACCTTCACGGTGAATATTTCCCAAAACAAATTTTTAAATCTTCAGAATTCTACTCACATAATCAATATCGGTGTTATACCGAAAATCGCTCTATTATATCTGGAATATCATTTATTTTATGAAGAAATTCACAAAGAACTACAGATGTCTGTAGAGAACATTTTTACTTGTATAAAATTTGCAGAATATGCGCTACATAGAAAACTGACATTTTTAGTATGAATGAGCACCTATATTGGTTTGAAATCTTAGTTCTGTGGTACGAATGAGAAAACTAACCAAAAATCTAACTTAATTGATGAATAAATATAGCGCATTCCTCAAAATTACCATTCGATAAGGCTTTGTTTTGCTGACAATTTTGTTGAATAGCTTAAGAAGAAAAATAGTTTGTTGGTCTGTATATATGCTTGATTTCAAATGGGTATTTTTAACCCTTTGAACGGCTCAAATATTTCAGCCGAATGATTTGAAAACGGACCCTCTGTAGCTAGATGGAGAAACGCAAATTGCTCCAAGACTAACTCACAGACGGTGTGAAGAACGGCAGAGTAAGTTTTCCTTCTTCCTCTGCCTTTGTTCTGGATAACAGCAGGGGATCATCTTCCCCGTCGCTTAACAAGAGGGCTAGGACCATTCAAAGTCATAAATCAGTCTACTGATAGTAATTGTTGTCTTGTGGGTTTCAAGTAAGAACTTGCTCGTCGATTTGAAAACGATTCCATTTCAGTCTGAAGCTATTAGAGAGTGTAGAATTTTTCATATTCCTATTTTTAATAAATATAGAAAAATCTGTTTCATAAATGATTTCGAGAAATATCATTCATCTAAATGCATTTCGAGAACAATAATTCTTTCTGCTTTCAATCAAAGAATTTTACTTCAGTTTCTTTTCATTTGTTTTTTTTTTTTAGTATTAAGTTTTTACTAACTTATTTAGAATATTCCTCTGATTAAAATATATTATAATTTTTTAAAATTTTATTACTTAGTAATACGATAGTAATACAAATTCTGCATTCAGTTAGAAAATGTAAAATGAATTTGTTGTTCCCAATAATTAAATAAAATGTTTGTATAATTTTCTGCTTCAAGAAGATTCGTGTTTTTCCATTTCATTTTTAAGCTTTTAAGATACTGAGAAAATAGTCTTTTGTCAAGGGTAGATAAAACACCATATATTGCATTTGAAAAAAAAATTCTTCCGAAATAATCAAGGAAGATACGAGATAATAAGATTTGTAAACTAAATTTAACACTAAAATAAGAAAATATGCTAAAAATTCTGCGTACATACGTAACTTGTTTTTGATCAAAATTAATATTTTCTGTTTTAATATTTAAATATTTCTAATATCAGTTTCTTATTTTATTTATAGACTTGATGCGAATTTCAGTAAAACTAGTTGATGTACCTGGAGACCATGTACTCGAGACACAAATATTTTCATAAGTCCATTTAATATTCATAGCAATCGAAACATAAAATTTTAATTGATGAAATAATATATGAAGAAAAATATTTTGGATTTTCCCCGACTTTCAAATCGTTCACAACGATCATAAATGATTTTGCTTGCTGAGCAAAATATTTACGTGCATTTTCTTAAAAAATAAAGCGTTTATTCGGGAACATATACATTTTTTTAATCACAAATTTTTATTCCGCAAATGTTTTGTTTATCCCTTTCAGGGGCGATAGTTTCGCTTTGAAGACGCTTCTTTAAGAATTTTTTTTCGTATGTAAGATCCCACTTTTGGTGATGCAATTCACCAAAATAATTTTCTATTGATTATTATAATTTTCAACTGATTTCAGTGCGTTTTCTTTTCTCATGGATTTATACGCGAACAAATTTTTCTTCCTCAAAGGAAAAAAATTCCTTCTTTTTCAATCAATTTCACAAAAATAAGACTAGGTTTCCAGTCAAAGCGTAATAATTTTTTTTTCTGCTTACTCTTTTGATGAAAAATTAGAAAAATAAAAGATTTAAGAGGAGAAGTTTGTTACTCATTTCAAATTATTCAATTTATTTCATTGATTAATCACCGCGCGCAAAGTGTCCGAACTTTTTTTTCTTTTGACGAGGTTATGTGTCATGTTTCTTGCAACTGCTGTCATTTATCTGTTTGAATGGTACAATGTAACAAAACAAATGCCTTAACAATAGAGGGGAACAGCAATAGTAAAGAGAGGGAACTTGAACAATATTATACGGGCTCGTTAGACGTGCCCCTTATTTAGTTTGCAACATTCCTTCACAGTTCTAACAACTTTTTCACAAACGATTGCATTTTTCTTTCAATGGATCACGAACACATGTTTACCATATGGCTAGAAGAGTGGAAATTAAATAATTGAACACTCTTCCAATAATACTGAAATAGGTTCTAATATTTCAGTACCCAATGTTGTTTCTTGTCATAAAAATTTACTTCAATTTTACTTTTGGTTAATAATAAAAGCATGAAAAAATTCTACATGCTAAGAGTGGGCGCGAATTAAATTTACTTTTAGAAAGAAATTAGCTACTAAACCCAGTGTTGCTCGGGATAAAAAAAATTTATGTGTAATAATTTTAATCAAAGACTATTTTTGTATAGAAAATTAAAATACCCAAAATTCTTTTGTCGTCTGAAACGTTTTATAGTTGTTTGTTTTCAAATTTGTTCATAATTATTAAAAAACGAGAAAGATTTTGACAAATATTTTGGGAGAATTAATTAAATAGTTATTTTTTCACTGTTAAAAAGTATTAAAATAATCCAGATCAGTAGTTGTTCCTAATATAAATTATTAATCGTCTGCTCTTAAACTTTTCCTTAGTGTACTATCAGAAATCTGTTGATGTGTTCTAGCAGCAGCTCTTCGTATGTATTCTTGTTCTTCAACAATAAAAAAGTATTGTTATAAATTGTAAAATTTATATACAAATTAATTTTTTTTTTAAAAATTTAAAGTGAGAGCAACAAATTGAACGGAAATGAAATTTGAGTCACTGGAAATATTGTTTTTCGAACTTTAATATAGCATCAAAATTGTTATTGTGAGATAATATTTTCGAAAGATAGCGCTGGAAAACGCAAAATCTTGCTTAATTTTTAATTAACTAAAGCTTTAATTAACTTGTGTGCTTTGAGAAGTTGATTATGATCTTATATTAAATATTTGCAAAAATAAACAGAAATAAAAGTAGATTAGTTCAAAGTCACACCGTTTCCTAGCAACGAAGTTTCTATAAATTTGTTTTAATTTCAGAATCCTCTACATGTAATCAAGTTTTTATCAAATTTTAAAAAATAGTAAGGGATGAAGGAAAAATTACACATTTTTAAAAATTAGTATCAGTGAATATTAAAAGTTTCAGATGGCATAAAAATATTTTTTTTGAAACAAATTGCTCCGAAGTTACTGCGGAAAAACGGTTTCGGTAAATTTCTAATTATCTGAAACTTCTGGACATGGAAAAGGTGACAATAATGTTCCTCTTGTTTTAAATGATAACTGTGCAAAATGTGGCTGTAATCGATCTAGTGGCTTAAGAGGAGAGGTGGATTATACATACATACACACATACCCACTTAAATAACCACAATGACTTTTATTTATGTTAAGATACTAGTTGATATACACAGCGTTGCTCGGGATTAAAATGCTTTCAAGTCTAATATTTAAAGGTGAAAAATACTTTTGTATTATAAAATACTGTAATGCACAAAATTCTTTTACCGTCTTAAACGTTTTTTAATTAAAATGCGAATGGACGAGTTTTCTGCTTTGTTTGTTTACATTTAATTGCCTGTACTACGTAATTCTGGTGTAATGCTAAGTCAATGGAATCTTCAAAGTGGAAGTCGAACATACAAGCAGATAAAGTCAAGGTTTTTAATGTTAGTAAAGAAACCAGAAAACTCGTAAATATCAATTAGACCAGACGATTTTTAAAAATTGCCAATAGCTAATTTTCTCCATAAGGCATTAATATTTGCTATAAAAGTACTTCATTTTTTCACAAATGGTAAGGGATAATAAAGGTTTTAATAGACGTTTCGGGACAAAAAATTAAATAGAAAATTTTTCATAATTAAAATGAATGAAAATAAACTAAATCAATAGTAGTTCCTGATAAAAATTTTTCAATCAACTCTGTGAATTGTCTTCTTTAAAACTTTTCTTTTAGTGTTCTTTTAGAATTCAGTTAATAAGTTCTGGGAACAGTTCTTTCTATGTATTCTTGTTATTTAACAATACAAAAATATTATTGCAAATTGTGTGTAATTATTAATCTTGACAAATTTATTAAAAAGTGAAAAAAGTAAATGAAACAGAAATGAAATTTGCGTCACTGAAAAGCTAATTTTTTTAACTTTAAAATTGAGTAAAAATATTTTTTGTGACTTTATATTTTGGAAATATATCTTCGAAAAACGACAAAAATTCGCTTTATTTTTAATTTTTTGTGCGTAAAAAATAAAGGTTAAGTATTTCGAAGTTACACCGTTGCCTAGAAACGAAATTTCTATAAATTTGCTTATTTCAAAATGGTCTGCATCTATTCAATTATTTTTTAATTAACTTTGAAAAATTAATAAAATTTCAAGGAAAACTGCCACAGAAACAAAGTTGGTATCACTGAGAGGTAGAAATTTTGAACTTTAAAATTGTTTAAAATATATTTCGTGGGGGATATATTGCTCAGAAGTTAATGCGGGAGAATGGAAAAATTTCGGTCAATTATTAATTATTCGCATGTTTAAGTAACTTTTGCTCTTTGAAAAGTTGACAGTAATTTTCCTCTTGTCTCAAATAATACGTTGAAAATTTGTCAAGTGGTTTTGAAGGAGATATGGAACATGCATGTAATGACTTTTATTTATATTAATACTTGCCGCGCTTTTATCAATTAGAAAAAAGAAAAGTTAAAAAAAAAACTTGCAAATAGAAAAAAAAAAATTGGTCTTTAGTTTTTATTGCACTTTAATAAAAGCACTTTTAAAAGTTTATATGCACTTTTTTCATATTTCATCAAGCAAGTCTAGAAAATTCAAACCCTGTCATGTGAACCAGTAACAAATAATTGTTAATGATCGCTGTGAACATGAGAGAGTTTCTTATTTTCAGGAAAATTTACACCAGTTTTAACAATTCCATTAGTTTTTTGCTCGATATTAAAATTGCAGTGAAACATCCAAATATTTAAATCAATGATAAAGTTTATTGTTCACCATCACAAAGCTATCCTGATAACTTTTTTCTTCAGGAATAACGTTATTCCTCTCCCTCAAAAGTTTATCCCCCCAAAAGGGAGCACCCAAGTTCTAATTGCCAGTGAAAACCACAAAACGATCTTGTCAAGCAGCTAACTCGCTTCGCTTATTATGAGCGAGGGGAAAAGCACTAGCGATTTCCTATGCCGGAGCCGGTTTTCGGGTAATAAACAGAGAGCAACTTTCTATATACGCCGGAGCCGGTTTTAGAGCAATTATCGAAGAGCGACTTTCTGCGACGGAGCCGGTTTTAGAATAGTCATCGGAGAGCGACTTTCTTCGTTCCAGCCGGTTGAAGGGTTAAAATGGCCGAAGTAGTGAAAGGGAAAGGTTGTTGTGTGCGAACCACTTAAACATTTTTTTTATTTGTTCTGTGATAGAAAAAAAAATTAATAAAAAAGTAGTAGAATGTTTTTGTAGTTTCTTCATCCTAAAAAATATAATTGACTTTTGAAGAAATACACATTAAAGTAGAAAAAGAAATAGCTTCTTAAAATTGTGAAATCGATACAGTTAAAGAAAGTGGAAAGTGTGAACCGAAGGATGACATTTTATGCACTGTATCATTTCTTCTTCTTTTTTTGTTTCCTCACATATGAACACTCAGCCTTAGTTTTTGTTCTATTTGAATCTTGTCTTTAATGTCCTTTTTATTGCGTCTTTTTGTTTTGATTTTTTTCCATATCCATTTTATGAGGACTATCAGTTATTATAATTGCTTTCTGGGCTATTCCTTAAGTTCGTGAAAATAATTCCCTTGATTTGATTAGTCCAATCCAAATTGTGTCCAATCTGAGCAAATTTTGGACAAAAAACTATCTTTATCTTTAAGCTATTTCAATGAAACATAAGTTGTAGCCAACTAAGCTTACTGCCTAAGAATTTTGCTACTTACTTTAAATCAAGGGGATATTTAAATTAAGAGCTATTAGTTTTTTTGTAATATTCAATTGATGATATCTAAATCATTCACTTGTCCGCTATCACTTATTCTCTAATTGTAGCCACGTAGCGCTTTCTCTAAAAAATGATTCACAAGCCACATTTACATCGTTGCAACATAAGTTGCCTATTTTACTCCCCAAATATTTAATAGAATTGAGGTTGCTATACGGCTCAATCTAGAACTACGGTCCAACTTTGGTAACTCTCCCTTATTTACAAGAAATTCAGGAATGATGAAAGAAGAATATTCGCGATACAAAATAATAATAAACTATATATAATTTCCTAGATTACTTGTGCATAAATTTAAAAAGTAGATAGTTATTTGCTAGTGCTGTATCCACTATATATTTGAGAATCATAACGTATAAATGTTGTAATTACACATACGTTTTATTACATGTACGTGGGATGATGTATCTAGATATGACAGCAACTGAATTAGAACCGAATACAATGTGCGCTGATATGATTGAACTGAATTTTCCTTTTGAATAAAATGATATGACAAATTTTAATTTTGAATGAATTTAAGTGATCTTCAACGTTTTCATCTTGGGAAAAGAACTGCGGGTTTTTTAGAATTAACCAGAATTTGATATTAAAATAATTTACTTGAATCCTGTTTCACTTATTTTGACCAGATTGCTTACTATTTTGTTGAAGAATTAAGTTTCAAGCAATTTGTTTGCCTATTTTTAGTGTAATGAATCATTTAATATGTGTCAAGTATTGGCTTGTGGGTTAAATAATCGGCCTCAAAAGAAATTTTTTATTTAAAAATTTCCTCCCTCATTTCCTAATTTCAAAGCAATACAAATATCTCTATTGAATAGCTGTTAAGAATGAATAGAGGAATATTGTGTCTGAAGACAAATTTTATACACATAGCATCACGTGCATGGAAAACGATAAGTTGTGCAGTATATCTTTTTAAGTCACAATCAACTATTTTAGTTTTGGGAAATCACGAAAGAAAAATGTTTTTAATTGAAAATTAGAGGGTTCTCTAATATAATATTTGTGATTTTTCAAACATATCCTTAATTATTTCTTAAAATTAAAAGGCAATATATTTTCAAATAATTGAAAGGCACGCATATTTTGCAAGATTTCTGCGATTATCTGGTGGAATTGAAAAGATAGGGGTTTATATAATTTAGTACCCCATCATGTCTAAATCAGGCCCCGAGTGAAGTTGACTTCTATTTTGTAATAATTGTATTAATTTTTTGTTTTTGTTCATTAACTGTAAATGATTCAGAGTTTTAATTAATTTCTTACTGATTTTTAAATAATTAATTCTAACTGTAAAATTTATGATCTTGTGGAAGTAAATGGTATTTTGCAATTTGGATGCCGATAGATGGCAATTTGATTAATTGATAAAGTAGTTTAATAGTGCTTTGTAACTTTGATTTATTAAGATAAAACAGAGATAATCGAGAAATCTGTAGCACTTGATATATATTTAAAAAGAGCTCATCAAAAGCATGTTGGGCACCAATCATTTTGAAAATGTAATAATCAGCGATATTGTTTCGTTTAACATTTGAAGTAGTAATTTCTGCAATGATTAAACTTGACTTTTATCTACTTTAACAAATGGTAAAAATTTCTCTCAATTTGTTTCTTAATAAGTATGAGGCACATACTTAAAGACAACTTCACTGTTAAAGTGAAATTAAAGTACTTAGTTTGAGAATAAGTGAAACAGCGAAATAGTACTGATAAATATTTGAGCTTGATTTTAAAATGTGTCTTGTGCATTCTGTTTCCTTCTTTTAAATAAACGAAGCAATAAATAAAGATAAACTTTGTAATAGACTGAAAATTGTAACTCGGTTTATTAGATTGCATCATTTTTTCGTACATCAAAATTATCATTTTTATAACTTTTGCAGAGTAAATTTATAAACGAGTTCCTTTTTCAATAAATTTTGTTGAGAGTCAATTTCTTTTTCATTAAAATGAATGTATGTATTCATGTATTTTCAATTCATTTAACACTACGATTAACTTATATCGATTATTTATATTTTAATTAAATTATATCGGTATTAGTCACTTGCTTGAGAATAACAGTTATTAAGGTCCTTAGCATTTTCGCACGGAAGCATTGTTGAAGTAGGGGGCACTGACATTGATTGATTGTTATATGCCAAAGGTTTTTTTTCAATGCGCTAAAGCCTCGCCAAATCATATAGACATCGATAAAGTTTACAATACTGCAACCTTTCCAACGCTTGTGCGCAAAGGACACTACTTAATGACTTAGCACTAATGAGGCTGTGCGCAAGTTCCACAATACCTCTGGGATTGAGGGGCGTAGACTTACTTACCTTACTCAACTGTGACTTTCTGTGACTAAATTAGCTCTATTAATTAACTATTAACTTAATAGTCTATAGTGACTATTAGTCTAATGTGACTATGTGACTCTATCTATGTAAAATTCTTCGTGATTTTCTCCAACTTTGCAATTTGACTGTGACTAAACCATAATTAAAAATTCTAACATTATTTTTGCAATCTTCAATGTCTACCTTTCTCTGTTAAATGAAATTAAAACCAACTCTTTATGTTATTTGGTTGCAGAGCTATAGGCATTTAAAAATACCACGGAAAACGTCATAATTTTTTCCTTTGCCAACACACCATTAGACCACTGTGGAGAGACACAAGTCTACGTCAAAAAAAAAAAAGTGTCGGAATATTTCAGCTTAATACTATTTGCAATTAGAAATTAGATGGCATGCACGATTACCTTTGTGATGGCTACAACGTCGCATGAATTAACTTATTAGTAGCGAACATTTTATTAAACTTCAATTTAAAATTGTTATTAATTAAATAACCATCTTAATTAAAACTGTATTATACCGATTAATTAAGGAGTGAAATGATAAAATTCATTTTTTTATTAACAGATTATTTTGACGTTTAGAAATAGTTGAGAAATTACATACGTATAAAAAGTTATAATTTTTCATAAATAAATCGATTTCTTTTTAATTCGAGATTATTTAAACTTTTAAATAAGTTCCTAGTGACATGGAAAAACTAAAACTATCTTCTCATATATCTTTATTTTAAGAGGTTCAAATTTAGCCTAACCAGCAATAATATAGAATAGTCCAAAAAATGTCATACGTGATGTTTTATTCATTAAAAATAGCATCATTCGTCAATGTGAGTAGGTTTTTTTTATATTTTTTTAAATTTTTTAAATTTATTTTTTTTTATAAAAATCAGTTTAGTGACACACCGATACATAAACATTTTTACTGAAGAAACATTCAATAGTTTTCTTAAAATTTAAAACTGAGTATACTGCCATTTTGTTACAATCTTTTCTTCAAATAGACGAAATTATGAAGCTGATAAAACAGGACATTCAACTTGTCATAATCTCTATCAATTTCATGTGAGAACTTTTTATTTAAAAACTTGTTTCAGCACGAAACGATTTATAAGTTACCCAGATTTTACGCCTTTGAGGCATATTTGCTTGAAATATGTCTGCAGTTTTTGTATCCGCATTCATTAAGCTGGTTAAATCCAGTTACATATTATATGACCCGAAAAGTTGATAGTAGCTTTCAGCTGGTTTCGGTTTCACGCATACTGCGCACGCCTTTTCTAGCGGCTAAATTCCCTTCGAATCAGCCAATCAAGGCATAGCCAGACGCCCGACGTCACAACGTATATGCTGTAATTTCTCGTCTCTGGGCGAGAAAGGACGCCATTATCGCGCTTACGTGAAGGTACGTGATTTTATGTTGTTTTTATTTTGGCGGGTGTATGTGAATTGCTTGGATTTTAAACGGGATGAATTAAATCTAAATATTTTTTGGAAAGACTTGTACTGAGTGTAACAATATAGTTTTCGGACCGTTATACCGACGATTTTATTGTGTGATCGGTGTGGTAGGTTCATTACTTCATGCATGGAAGAATTCCAGAAACATGGGGATTTTTACACATTTGAAGTTGTCAGCATCCATGCATTTATCATTCTCCAATCTTGACAGTTTTATTAAATTTCTTCCCAGTTTTTCTACTCCATGTCATGATAATGGGATTGATATGACAAGCAGCGTACTCTAGGATCGATTGCTGGAGTGAATAAAACAATGAAACTAGTCGAAACAAACAGATGTCTGTTCAATCCCATCTCGATTTATTTTGGATCTCTGGATGATCAACAGATTGATTTCTGGATTTCTAACCAGACAAGAAATCCCCGATTTCATCGTGAAATATCAGAACCGAGAGATTTTTTAAGTCGTATAGAGAAACGATGCACTTGCAATGAATTCAGCACAATGTGTTGCAAAAATTTTGCAGAGAATTGTGGAGAACATTGATTCAATCAAACAGGAGGAAAGCATAACTCACTTGATTGATTCTGTTAGTAAAATTGGTAGTTATGCTTTGAAGAAGTCGTTGCCCTGTTCTTTATTGAAAGATGCTATATTGATTATTAACAAGTATCAACCTTATTGCAATTCATTATTAGCCTCAGCTTTTTTGAATGACGTTTATCATTTTTATAAAACTGAAAATTTGTGTTCAAATTTCAAGTTGACAATTCTGTCTTGCTTTAAACCTGCTGTGGAAACTGAAGTTCTGATATTGTTAAATATGTGCTTGGGTATTAGTTGTATTGGCGAGTTACAGCTTGTGAAATCTGCAATTTCCAAGTCATGTTTACCTATGGCATGTGCTGAAAATCCGTCTATGTTGCACAAAGTTAACTGTACTTTTAAGAAATCCATGATTATCACAAATGGAAATCCAGTTGTTGGATATTTGTCTTTTATTTTCAACAAAGCAGTCAAAAACTGTTCGAAATCATCTGGAAGCATATGTCTTCTTCCTGAAAATTTATTTCATTTAGAAATCTTATTCTCTGTGCATCACGAATTTTTTTGTCGACAACAACACTTAATTTACATCCAACAAGTAATCTCTTCTTTAGTAGAAACTGTGAACCAGAATCTTTGCGAAAGGAATGAACTTGTTTATCTTTCTGCAATATACCCTGTACTGTATTATCAGATACTGACATTCCACAAAAATGAGACTTTTGATGCATATAAATTCTTACGAATATTCTACGACGTTGATTCAGCTTCTGTGTATAGTGATTTTAAAATTGATATTCATAATATTTTAAAAAATCCAGTTTGGACATACTTGTTGGAAAATTATTAATTTAAAACAGTGAATAAAATTTTGTTACAGCTATATTTTATTTTATCACATGTTATCCTAAATGAAATATTTATGAATTTGTTGAATAATTTTAACAATATTTTTTTGCAATTTTATGAATAAAAAACGATATAATAGTGACTTGTTGATTGAGTTAAAGAAATGTATAATCTTAAAAGTGGAAAAGAATTGAGAATGGCTTGGAAGTATACTGTGTTTAAAATTTTAATTTTTACGTTGGAGAAGATTTTGAAAATGTATGGTGTTATTTTGTGTAAGTATTGTATACTTATTTTATTGCTTAAATCAGCAGTTCCCAACCTTTTTGGTTGTGTGGACCGCCTGTTGTATAAAAAATGTTTTGCAGCCCACCAACAAATATGCAAGTAAAAAAAACCCCACATATAAATACATTTATATATTATATCCACATATATATCGGCAATTAGTAAAGCTTACTGTAGAAGGATAAAAGTATATTGTTTATAAAGCAAAAATACAAGTAACGACGCTTGAAGCTTCGTTGACTTCGAAGTGGCCCGCTGATATGGCATCCAAGGCTCACAGGTTGGGAACCGCTGGGTTTAAATATCAAAGTAATAAATCATTTGCATGTTAAAAAATAATTTTTTATTTTTAACATATTTTTGTAAGTTTTATTGGGATATTTATCATTTATTTGAAAAATACAGTATATTAATTGAACAAACATTTGTAGTTCTTCTGCTTACCTAAATGAAATGCTTTGAATTCAGTTTTAATGGAACCTTTATTTTTTTCTAGACACCTGATGGAACCTCCTGAAAAGCTCCCAAAAATAGATGATAGTGAATTAAAGGCAAATAGTATTTTCTTTTTTTAAAAAAGTTATAATTAATGGATGAAAGTGTTAATAAATTTTATTTCATAAATAATAAATGGTTAATACTTATGAAAATATTAATAAATATATTCATAAATTATCATAATTTATTATTTATAAATATTTATGAAAAGAGATTATTTACGAAAGAATTAAACTATATATTGTCTTCACATTTAGTTTATTTCTGTTGTGATAAATAACAGATTTAGAACATGTTTTTAAAATATGATTTTTATACTTGTTTTTCAGTTTGACATAATATGCCTTGATTTTTTTCTTAGTCGAGAGAAATATTTTGTCTTTATTCCTTTTTTTTTTTAAATCTAAAAATAAATACTTCATTTTACATAGTGAGTAGGACTTTGAATTCTTCTAACATATTCAAAATCTTTTCAACTCTTAAGATATCAAATTTCACTCATTCATAAATTTTGGTGTGTTAGTTTCATATCTTACCAAGACTGCCAAAAATTTCATTTTTTCAAAATTTAATATTTTTATAAAATTTAATTTATAGGTCTCCCAATTAGTTAAAAAATTGCATGTTTTACAAGTAGAGATTTACAAGTTACTGAGTCTTTTCTTTTGTATAATTGTGAATATTTATCAGTATTAAATAAAAAATTTTCAGCAACAGCAAGATCATAACAAACATCTTACCTGTGAAATATAAATTTATACTTATTTATATAGCATTGTGCATTTTAGAATCTAAATCATTTAAAAAATCATAAAGTTTAAATCATAGTTTATTTGTCATTGGTTAGCAGGATATTTTCTGATTGCTGTTAAAAAAATATATTTATTACCACTTACCAAAAACTATGTAGATTTGAAAAATTGTTATTTCTATGAAATAGTGAGTGTTAATAAAATTTTAACTGTTTAAAAGTTATGGAATAGAATATATATATATATTTGCCTTGCTATTTGTGTTAATGAAACAGTATTCATAATAATATGAATGAACCTTTTTTTCAATATCGTTGAAGTTATAGTTTCATGTTTTACCAAGTTTCATATCCCTTATAAAAATGTTTCAAAGTAACTAGAAAATCTGAAATTATTTATATATTACTAGCAGTATGTGCACGGTGTTGCCTGTGGAATCAGAACTTCAACAAAATGGGGAAAAAAATGCCCACAATAACACAAAAAAGTTTTGAAAACAAAATCAAAACAAAAGATACACATTATTGATTTTCGACAATGACGCGTATGTAATGACGTCACCGGAAGGAATCGGATTGCAGAAATGCATGCTGGGAATGAAAGCACATAATGTCACCTCCTGCGAGGAAGGCATGCACCAGCCAATGAAATTGCAACAATGCATTCTTGGATCGTCTGGAGAAACTCTCGCTGTCAAATCTCTCTAGCAAAAGAAATTATTTGAACTGATCAGGGAAAAATTAATTTAAAAAACGGAATAAGATATTTTAACCATTCTTGTTTTAAATCTGACAGAAACGTTCCAGTTATAAGCTGAAAAAAAAAGAAAATTATAGAGCTGTTAGAACGTCAGATGCGAGAATTTGAAGAAATCCATATAAAAATTACCATAAAAGTGACTATTATTTAAAAATTTCTCAAAATTCAGTAAATTATGTTAGAAATTCAAAACAAACTTCATTAGAACAAAAATTGTTTGTTCTATCCGATGGTGCATTGATTGTTTTTCAGCTATCATTAGAAAAGATACTACAGCCATAAATGTCCTGAAAATGATCCAAAACATTAAATAAAAAATTTTCTAGATTAAATTTTAAAATTTGGGCTTCGAGGTGCATTGAGTCACCATTACAACTACCTGTGTGCCAAATTTCATGGCTGTAAGTGTGATTGATTCGTCGGGACATCACGCGCACACACCCGCACAAACATTGCCTTTTATAAGTCTAGATTTTAAAAGTACATATGAATTTGAAATTTTACTGTTATTCTGATAAAAGTATTTAGTTAGTGTAAAGTTTGTGTAAAAGAAATTCCTTTTTAACTAAAAATTATCTTGGGTAATTTGTTGATACAGTTTAAATATCCACTTACATTGTATTACTCTAGAATATATATTCTTGTAATTTTGTTATGAACTATCTATTTGAAAAATTTTGTCACATGAATTATTATTGTGCAGTTGGCTTTCAATATCCATTGAATTAAATTGAGTACCAACAATATTTAACAAAACTTTTCTTATCATTTATTACTACACACTGTTAGCGTATGGAGTTCTTTAAATTGTATACTATTGAAGGAAACATTAACTTTGAATAATGTTTATTGAAAATGTATTTACATTATTAGAAAATAATCAAACAACTGACTATAATTAATGTATATGTATACTTAATTAATTGTCAATGGAATTTGTGTGTGTTTGTAAATGTAATGATTATTTTATCTTAAAAATTATTAAACTATAAATAAAGTTTCATTTTAAGATTTTCTGTTTATTCTTATTTCTACATCCATTTCATTAAGTTTTACCTTTTATACTCTTTGAAAGATTTCCAAGTCATGACTTTTTTTTGAGATAAAGATTTCATAAGTTAATATAATATTTCTGAATTAATTAATGGTTATTTAAAAATTGTGTTCTGGTAACCCTGTTTCTGGTACACTGGTAATCGGACCATAGTTCAAAATTATCAGCTTTCTCTACAGAAATTTATTTTGAATTTTTTAACTGAATCTCAAAATATATTTGCTGGTAACAATGCATCGTTCATATCAGTTTTTGTATTTTTACAATTAAAGTTTTCTGAAATTTAGTTTGAAACTGCCTACTAAAGTTATAATTGCACATTGGTTTGAAAATAATGCTAATCATCTTAATAAGAAACATGTTTCTTACATAGTTTTTAGATGCAACTATGCATTATCTAGCACTTTTAGATTATGTGCTAAGAATAAGATCATTTTCAAATCTGGTTGCTCTACTTAAAGGTGCAAATTTAAAAGTAATTATTGATTAATTTTTAATGCAAATTTTTAAAGAAGTTTCTAGTTTTTAAGGCTCTTCTGAATATGGAGATTTCCTGTTCATGACTGTTAATTCTGGCTTTGAACCAATCTTTGATTGACTTCACTTAATGGTACTTTGTGATTGGCAAATCATTTTGTCATTAATTTTTTTATCCATTCACTAGAAATGCTGTTCGGGTTTTCTTATAATTTTTTTGCTGCTGAATTAGTAGTTTTCAGGTTAAATATTTTATGTGCTTATACATGAAATGACAAAAAATGTTTTAGAAAAATGCAAAAAAGAATATCTGATATATTTAAAAGGCAAAAAAAAAAATGATGCAGTATTTTATTATTCTTGTATTTGATTAATTTGTCACCCAAATTTGTGTTTATTGAAATGGTTTCTTTTCACCGAAAATTGTACTGCAAATGTCATATATACAGGGTGTTCCAAAATATTTTTCACAAACTTAAATGTAGGTCAGATATACAGAAACAGATTTTTTTTTTTTTTTATAGAACATAGGGTTGCAAACGCAAAGGATGACCGCTACAACAGGCTCTTTGTCAGTGAATTAAGTAAAATATTTTAAAAAATTCGACGAAAGGCTGACTCTGCGAAATGGCCGCTGGGATTGAGGGCCATAGACTTACTTACCTTACTCAACTGTGACTTTCTATGACTAAAGTTGTTCTATGTGACTTTGACCTATGTTCTATGACCTTTCTCTGTTAAATGAAACTAAAACCAATTCATCTCAATTAAATCGATGGAAAGGACAGCTCAATTAAATAAAAAATTGTTAATAATAATTAAGGACAGTTAATTAATCAATCACTCAACTGTGACTTTGACCTATGCTCTATGACCATTCTCTGTTAAATGAATTAATCTGAATGAATCGAAAATGAATTAATTATTAATCTTAAAATCCAGTTAATATAGCGCTCACAACCAATGTGTGCACACACCTCGGTTGCTGTGACGTCATCAAAATTCTTTGTGATTTTCATCAACTTTACAACTTGACTGTGACTAAACCATAATAAAAAATTCTAACATTATTTTTGCAATCTTAAATGTCTACCTTTCTCTGTTAAACAAACTCTCTATGCTATTTGGTTGCAGAGCTATAAGCACTTAAAAATACCACGAAAAGCATCATAATTTTCTCCTTTCCCAACACAACACACCATTAGACCACTATGGAGAGACGCAAGTGTACGTAAAAAAAAAAAGATATATATACCAGATCAAGAGTACACCACAGTTTTAATGTATTACAAATGCACAACAACACAGTTGCCTGAATAACAACATTGCTAGTTGTACACAGAATCGACACAAATCTTTGGAGTACTTAAAGTAAGTGTTCAAAGGACTTGCCTTCTGAAGCTATGCACACCTCACGTGTTATTCATGCAACTGTGGTATTCTGCTATTGCAAATTTGTATTCCATTAAACCTGTGATGTACACTTTATTTGGTGTATCCTTTTCTTTTACTTAATTCACTGATGAAGAGACCCCCGTAGTAGCTCTCCTTTGCATTTGCAACCCTATGTTCCATTGTAAAACAGGGTTCGTACGCTCCTCGAAAACTCCTTTACAATTCCTTGAAAACGATTTTCATTTTCAAGCACTATGGAAACTCCTTGAATTTGGGTTTTACTCCTTATAAACTCCTTGATTTTCAATTTTAAATATTTCTTTTATTAATTGTGTACTACGTTTCACCGATAGAGAGGATTCTAAATCAGCCGCTGCAATTACCCAGTATTTTGCGTTGCTCTTTCTACGATTTGATGTTCATCTCCTATCCAAAATTTAATAATTGGTTTTAAGTGCCAATCAGTAATAACCAAAACAATAGAATTGTGCAAATTGAGAATGTTATTTCTCTTGGATTATTTCGAAAAATTAACTGTATTTCTTTAAATTGCAACATGTGGTTTGTTGTCAAGGACATATATTGTGATGGTGGAGTTGAAGGAAAATAAATACTATTAATCATTTTAGCTAAATTAGTTTTAATTATCAAGAAATTTCGTTAATTTTATTTACTTCGTGTACTATTTTATCTATCCTATTAAAATTCGAAGGTAAACAAACGTATGTATGTATGTCCGGCTATCTTCTCACGAACCGCTGAACGGAGAAGCACGCGGAAAGTACCAAAAGATGGGGAATAATCCAAGGAATCCATTTAGGCCAATTAAATTCCGAAATTACAATTAGTTAAAAAGATATTAATTAAAAACGTCAAAATGATTGAATTGTCACGGCGGATTCTTTTTTTCCCTATTATTAGTTTTCGCATCCGGTGTTGCATTTTTTTTATTTATTTAACGGAAGTTGGTATTTCCTTTTGAGCGATCTTCTGTGTTTGAATTTATTAACAACTGAAAAAAATCGTTTTCCTGCATTTTTCTTTCTTTTTTTTGTCATACGGTGTTTCGCAACATTACGTTTGTTGGGGGAAACTATTTATTCATTTTTATCCGTTTTTTATTTTTATTCGTTTTATTTTTTCTTTTGCAAAACAAATATCATGCTAATCTGTTTTAATTTATAAGCATAAGAATTCTCGCGTTTTCATTCAAACCAAACTGCTTTAAGGTAATAAAAAGGCTAGAACTGAAAGTTTTAATCCAACAAGAGAGGATTCAAAACAGATTTACGTTTGTTGGGGAAGCTTAGTGACAATATTTGTAGGGGAAAAACAGAGGCGGGCATATGAAAAAATGTGGATTCCGAGAAATGCTGGGTTATTAACTATAAGCTAATTAAAAGGTTGGATTTAAAAATTTTAATTAAACAATTTAGGATTCAAAGGATTTTTTAAGTTTTGGGGGGAACGTAACGTTTACGTTAGCTACAATATGTGTAAAAAAAATAAACCGGAGGCGGGCATATGAAAATTAGTAATAAAAAGACTAGATTTGAAAGAATATTTACATTTGTTGGCGAAAGTAAGTGACAATATTTGTTGAAAAAAAATGGAGCCGGGCATATGAAAATATGGATCCCAAGGCCTCACGTGATCTCACTTCTCTCCGCCCGGGAATATCCCATTATTCAAGATTGCCCGTGCAACGCCGGGCCATGCAGCTAGTAAACAATGAAAATGCCAAAAAACAGTTTCTAATATCTAAATCCATGTCTCTCTTTGCACCTCTATATTCTAAATGCTGGATCACTGTGCACTTCATAAGGTGCACAGTGAGGCATGGAAATTGTTTAAGAATTTAAATTCTAAAAAAAAATTAATGGAAATCGATTTTATTTGAAAAATGGTAAATCATGGTATGTAATGAACTATTTGAACTTTTGAGGTAGTTGTATAATTTTATAAACAATTGTGTGTCTAAGTGGCACCACTCTACTTTCATATAAATATATTTAACATGGCATTCTTGGATAAATCAGCTTAGTAAAAACTTATAAAAGAAATAAATATAACCACATTTCAGTTATTAGCAATGTTTTATATACTCTATTATAATTTTTGTGTACTTTAAATAAGGAACCCTTTTTCATGCGTAAATATTGACTCCTTGAAAATTTTGAAAATACTCCTTGATTTTTAATTTAAAAAATTAGTAAGAACCCTGTAAAAATTACTTGCTTTTGTATGCCTGACATACCCTTAAAGTTTGTAAATGGCCTTTGGGGAGATCCTGTCTTACATTAATTTAATTTAAAATATGAAATTCTATTAAATTAATGTTATAGTCATTATAGATATTCAGATGCCTAAAAAAATATTAGCAAAGTTCCACACTAGGAAATATAGTCTGTGATAAGAAAATTAATTTTGGAAAACTTATGCAGTAACAGTGTGTTTTCAAATTTTGCCTTTTTTCCATTTAAATTTTAATTATTTATATCTGTTCATTTATTTTGCATTAGGAAATACTTTTGAACATGCAGTCGTCATTCCACAGCAAATTAAAGAGCATTGAAGAAAAGATTGAGGGAGTGGGTTCCAAGTACCATATTTTAGAACGAAAAATAGAAGACATTATAAACAATATTAAGGAATCTGCTCTAAAAGTAACTAGTCCAAGTAAGTTGTTTTTAGCCTATGAAAAAATGCTTATTTATAGAAATTGATAGTTGTATTGGTACACTTTTTGGAATGTACAAGTGCTTTGAAAGTCTTCCTCTCTTCTATATGTTAGTACTTTTCCATTGTATGTACACCACTTGTTGCCTTTTTTGGCTAATTTTCTTGCAACGCTGCATCACTTGGTTTCTTTCTCGATATAGTGCTGAATGATAGATCTCAAGTCTGCCATATCACAAGCCAAAATGCTCCAATTTGGCCAAAAATGTGGGTGTGCATATAACAGAAAATAATATGTATATTTTTTGGCAGCATAATTTTAGTTCAAAATTACCTTTCATTTTTGAAAGATAGTTATCAATTTGTCCTTTATGTTTAAAAGGTAAACTGAATGTGGATGTATATAAAGTCACTTGCAATATGATTTTTGTTTCATGGTTTTATTTGAAGAAGTTTTGAATATTTTTTTTTTACTATTTATTATTGTTATTCAGTTCATCTACATGCATGAAAAGTACTATATAGAACAATTGTTGCTTATTAGTTATTTGCAAAGAATTGAAATCTGCTTATGTTCAGATTCTGCCCCTTTTACTTTCCAGCTCTTGTTCTATACTTGGGGCATTTTCTAATAATGTTCATTTCATTATGATTTGTATTTCTTTATATTTAAGTTTTGATTTGCCTGTTGCATTTTTTAAAAGTTTTTAATGGCTGTAAAATTACACTTCTTTTATTCTTGGAATTTAAATCAATATTAAGCATTCTTTTCAAGCACTATAATTTTCTTATTAAGGTTCTATTACTCGAATTCTGGTTTTAATTATTTTTATTGATTTTCAGTGATATGAACTCTATATTTGATATAAATTATACACCATGAAAAAGAGCAGTTATATATTTATGGTTTATTGTTTGATTGTTATTTGATGGTTTTAGTTATTTCAGAAACACTATGAGAATAATTTAGGAAACACGAGTACTGATTGTTTCAAAATGCCAAGACTACCACTTTTTGACAATTTCGCTCCGTAAAGGGGTGACAGGCAATGAATAATATCAGCTCATTTCCAGAGTTTTTTTTGTTAGGTCACGTTATGTAAAATGTAGATATCTCCCCCTCTATTTCTCACTTCACCCCTATTTTGGTGAAATCAACTCCGCCTGGTGCATGTGCAAAAGCGTGGAGGGTTTTGGAATATAAGAATTATCTATATAGATTTATTTTTTGTAAGATAGTTTGTGATGGAAGTTCTTAATATTTTTTTTATGTAAAAGCACACTTTTATCTTGAAGTTCTATTTTATTTTTTGTTGATTTATAATTTTCTGTATGACATTTATTGATTAAAAAAAAATAGCTACTTTTCCTGTTATTTTTATTTCAGAATTTTCTGACTTTCCCAGTGATGCGTGTGTTCCTAAATTTATGTCTGCAAACAGTGAAGGTAATTAATAAATATTCGAGTGAAATTTATTTTTTAACATAGAGTGTTTCCATTAATTTATGGCTGTGGAATGTGTTTATGGTAAATGTAAGTGACAGCAAGTGATAATTTTATACATTAAAAAATTTCTGTTAAATTTTAAAAACTGCAAAATGTGCTTTTTTTTACCTTGCTTAAATATGTGGTCAACACAGTTCAGCATTTTGAATATTGTTGTCTATATTTGTGGCCCAGGGGCTTAGTGAAAGTTTAATTTTTCTGTTCCATAATAAGAATATTCAGATATAGAGCCCCCGGGGGGGGGGCCCCCAGATTCACCACTGTATTTGTTTTGCATTAGCAAGTGGATAAATTATGAGTGAACTTGAAAGTGGTCTGCTTTTGATAAACCTCTCTCTGTCTTACATATTCTAAGTTGTCTAAACTCTTTTTCCTGTCTAAAACAGTTCTGCTTGTGCATAGAGAAATTAATTATGAGATATAGATTGAGAGATTAGAAAGGGCATTGCATACACATTCTTATTTTTTATATCTGGAACTTCTTTATCTGTATTCTTTGGATGCAAATGTGTAATTATGCGGCAAAATGTTTTAAGAACTCATCCATATAAGGCAAATATAATGTTAACATTATTTTTTACTTTTATAACTTCTGTGCAATATTTTAGTATATGATTCTAACATGCTGATTGCTGCATTTGTATTTTTATATATTTAGTTTAATTATGTGTTAATAATTTTAGTTCATTTATCTGTTACAAAATAAGTAAAAAGTTTTGAAACTTTGTTTTCATCATTTCAAAATTTTTATGCTTTTAAAATAATACAGTATGCAAACAGGGATTATTGTTATGGTCATATTATTATAATAAGAAATATTTTTATGTGCTGAGCTTATCTTTAATACAACTGTAAACGGGATTCAACATTAGTATTGAAAGTTCCTCCCAATTAAAAATAATGTGATGGGGATCCTTATATGTTATCACCTTGTTATCACAGCTTATTATTCTATTATAAACTAGATAGCACTATTTTTTTAATATATATGCATGCTTTGATCAAATGAAGTATTGAGATTCTATCCATCTTTTCCATTTTTTAAGTTTTGTTTTTCTAAGCAGAGATTAATTATAATTTATTGTTACTAATAAGAAAATTCTTTTCACAATTAAAATGTATGAAAAAAGTTTGTTAGTTTATAATGCTGTTTTTCATGTTTTCAGAAGCTTATCCTAATGGTTCCTGGCTTGGTGATCCAAACAATAGTGATCTTCGAGTCCGGTGCAGCATTAGTCCTGTGTAAGTCATATTGCTTTATGTTTATGACATTTGCTAAGTGATAACTAATTATAATGTTTAAAAAATTTCTCTAAATTCATTTTCGTGGAAATGTAAACATTAATTTAAATTATGACGTTTTAAACATGAATTTATTACAAGCAAATTACAGTATGTTTCAAGTCTGAAAAGAATTGATTGGCTTAAAATAAGGAAATTCAAAGAGTCGTAAATTGTTCAGCTTTAGTCGCAAAAGGATGGAATTTTTATTTAAAGTGTTAGTGTTTCAATGTTATTTTACTAAATATGACTAAAAGGATTGTATGACTGTATAAAAATTTAGAGTATAATTTTTTAACAGTACATTTATTGACTCAAAATCATAAAATATAATTCTTTATGTCATATGGAGCATTTTTTCAACTGGAAGTGTATGCCTATTTCTAATGGTTTAGAAATTAGCTATTAGGCTATGATTAAAGGGAATACCCTGTATATATTCTGTATGAGGATTTAATGAAAATTTTATTAGTGATATTCAGCTTTAGTTGCAAAAAGAAGTGTATTTTTGTTTGAAATGTTAGTGTTACAATGATATTCTATTTGATTTATTTTCTGAAAGCACTAACAATTTTGGGTTAACCCTGTGTGGCAGCTGATGGCACACCTAATTTCATTCGCTTCTCAACCTTTAAATTCAACTATAAATGGAAAATAATAGGTTTAGGATAGGACTAATAGTACTCCTTTTAGAATGTATATAGCTGTCTTATGAAATTTCATTTCGGAATAGGAGTTATTAGAGATGAAATTTGGGAAAATTCCTTAACTCAGAGATAAGAAATTTTTTCAGTTCTGGACATTAACAATTTTAGGAAATTAACTTGAAAATTTTCCTCCAATATCCTTGAAGTTACAATTTATGATTTTCTGGAAGATTCAACAATATTTTTTGAGTGTATCAAGGTGGCTGTTCATCTAAGGGGATTCTCAAAGAGGGGGACGACCCCCTCTTGAATGAAGTAAGATTTAAAAAAAAAAAACATTTTGTAGATTCTATATCTAGACAATAAACTAAACCCATTCATGATGTTTCTTCATCATATTTCAAAAAATTCAATGCCTTGTGCTTCAAAGGGTTAAAAAAAAGATAGAAACTTCTGTTTTGGATCCTTTATATTGAAGTGGCATCTGTGATTTCTTTCATCGATTTCTATTCTTTAGTTCACCATATTTGTGATTTTGGTTTATTTAGAAGATAGGTTCCCAACCTGTACTCATGGGACTAGTTATGGGTATGCGAAATTGATCTTGGCGGAAAACACAAAACATAAGGATATTCTAGAATTTCATTTTCTCAAGTTTGTATGAAAAGTGAAAATTGTGTAAGCTCAGAAGCCTATTCATGTAATAAGAAAAAGGAAAAAGTAAATTAATATCTAGTAATGAGTAATTGTTAGTTCTCATCATAAGTTAATGCAAAATTATCTCAGTGCTGGTTTCATTTGTTTTGACATTGAAGTAAAACTATTTTTAAATATGAAATAAAATGTAAAGTTAAAAAGTCAATTCTACTAATTTTATTAAGTTCATTTGAGTCCTTTGGCTCTTAACCTAACCTAAGCCCCTGGTGTTATTAATAAAAATTTTTTTGTACTGTGGGATGGTGTGGGGGGGTTACTCAAAAATAAAAAGACTAATCAAGGGGTGCGTGAATGCAACGAGGTTGGGATCCACTGATTTAGAACATAAAAATTGTATCCACTCTGTGTTGTACATATTTTTTCTCTTTATTATCTAAAAGAGATATTTATCAGGGATGAGATTCTTCCGCTTTTTCGCGAATTTCCGCTCTTTTGTTATTTTGAAGAAATTCCGCTTTTTTGTCTTTTTTTCTCTCAAAATTCTGTTTTATTTTACAGCGGAAAAAAATTTGCTTTTTCTTCCGAAAATCCCGCTTTCACACAAAGAAAAGTAACCTTTCTTTCTTCCATTTTCGAAAGAAAATTCTGGGAAAATATGCTCGACAGTGCGGCTTAACTCCACCAGCTAGGAAACTAGCTGATTCATCTTTTACTGACAAATCAACATTATATCGGCAAGCTCTACAAGGATGAACATTCCAACATTCAGTGCCATTCAAAGTATTAAATACCACCTTTTTGCAGAAAACCTAAAACCTCTGCAAAACAAAACCTCTGTGGCATATTTTGCAAAAAAAAAAAAATTGCATGAAGAAATTGCATGTTGAAGAATAAAAAATTAGTTGGAAACTTAAGGTCATCTTTTAGGGCATACCAAGATGAAGAAATAAAAAAATGGAACAAAAACAAATTAATAAACTACATAAAAAAAAAGAAACTCCTGTCAAAAGAGGCAGCTAAAAAGCTGTGTGCAAATGCAACAAAAAAGCAGAGAATAAAACATGATTTACCTAGGCATTCTAGAGATAGTGTAGTCCCGACAACTATGCCAGTAATTAAACAGAGAGATACTAATGAAGACTGTGCAAAAACTTTAGCCTCAGCTGAAAATAAACTTGCAGAGGATGCAAACACATCCTTCATTGAAGAAAAATCTGTGAAAGATAGGAGCCTTCCAAAACAAGGGAGATCTGTTACCAACAAAAGCCACACAAATAACAAAACGGAAGAAAACCACTTCTTTAAAGGGATTCAAATAGCAATAATGCTAAATGAATCTGTCATTGTACCTGTACAATATCTCGACCCCTCTTGCTTTATAAGGTGCAAAATCATTGTGCTGTCACTTTTGCAAAAATTTATAAAAATAAAAGAAATAAAACAGAAATCAGTATATGATACATTATCATAATTTATAAAGAGCTAATACACTTTACACAGTTGCATGAAGCAAAAGAAATTATTTGTCCTTATTTTTATTTATTTTTTGAGCTAACTTTTATCAAAAGGCTATTAAATATAATTCTTCTCAGACTTCTGTTGGGTGTATGTTGAATCTCAGTGATGTACAGGTGGTAAATGTTTTAATGTCTAATTTTGTATTTTTTGATGCACCTGAAGATGTGTTAACTTGTTTGTTAGCTTTTAATGTGAATGATTTAATAATAATTTAATATTCTTTTTCTTATTTATGCATACTGAATTATAAATAATTAAGTTAGTAATTATTATAGTATAATATTTTCATCATATTGCGTGTTCTGATGTTTTACTTCTTAAAACATCTTTCGCGTATAAATTATGGTACAAATGTTTTGCTCGCGTATGATCTCAATCTTTTTGCTTTTTTGCCAATCTCATCCCTGATTTATGAAACACAACTGGTTATAAATTAACCCAAATTGTTTTCCATTAGAGTTTCATTGATTTTTTTTTTATTATTCTTTCTTGCTGAAAAAGTTATGAAAGAGGAAATGTTACACATTTAAATAAGAATTCGATTCTTAAAGATTCCGTCCTCTGATACTAGCAATTGCTATAAAGGAAAAATATTTTCATTTTGAATGTTTTTATCTGATTGATAACTGAATGAGAAAAATAAACATTGATTATCTACACAGAAATTAAATATTCTGGTCTTCTACCTTGTTTTTATTTAATATGTATTCATATAAATTTAAATTATAGATTTAATTATTCTCACAGACTATAAAAAATGTTAAATCTGATACTTAATTTTGAATATAATAGATATTTGTAGTTTATGCATGGTTTATTTCATTTTGGTTGTATATGATGAATTGTTTAAGGTTTTTAAATGTATGTTTTCTCTTAAGACAGATAATGAAATATGCTACTTTTCTCTTTTCTGTATCTTATGTTGTTTTTATATTATTCATGGAAAAAGAAGGAAAAATACCAAGATTTTTTTTGTAGTATTTCATTTCTTTTAGTGCTTCTTATTATTCTTTTGTTCATAGTCATTAACAAAAGTTATTAATTTATAGAACTGATTTTAAATTATGATGCAGCATATTTAAAAATGTTTTGTTTTTAGAGATTTGGAAACTATCAATAATTCATGTCCAACTGCTGAAAAAATGGCATTAACTCTTCTTGATCACTTATTTGATCGAGAAACTCAAGCAAGGTCTAATATATCTGGAAATGGAAAACATGGCAAGGAACAATTGGATCCCTTAAAAATTTATGGAATCAAATGTAAGTAAAATGTTTTGCTACTTTCTGAACACTAAATGTTGTTAGAATTTTGTAATTAATAAAATAAGGATTTAAGTTTTTATGATTCATTTTTTAAAAATATACTATCACCATAACTTCTTTTCTATTAGACTTTTTATTCTCGCAAAATAATCTCAACTTATGATATTCACACTTGTTCCCCTAAAAGCATTTGTTAGTTAATAAATGCATCATTAAAATATTGAATTTATTTTGAAAGATTAACTGCAATTTAATGTTAAAAACATTCCATAAAAAAAGCCACAAGATTGACATGTTTTAAAAATAAAATTTAAATAGTAAAAGAAATATTGTATATCAACTAAAAATTATTCTTAAACAGTGATTTTTTCCTATCATATGCACTTTAGACTGTTATCTAGTGCTTATGTCAAATAATTTCTTCTCTTTCAGACGAATGAAAATAAGAAAAACTTATTTGGTTTACTGCTTTTACTCTAAATGTGTAAAGAATAACATTTGTTAATTGGAACATCCAAATAAAAGTTGTACCTTTAGATCATAATTGCAGTCAAATTTGATACAAAACTTCATTCTTTTAAAAATTGTGTTACTTTTTTTTGAATTTTCAAATCGGAAGAAAAAAATATTTTAAAGAAGCTATTGAATGAATCCAATAATGATAAGAGAGGCATTAGTACTAATTATAGAATGGAACACCAAAAAAAAATAAATAAATAAAATATTAATAATAAAAAAAAGAATAAAAAAAGTTTTAAAAAATACCACTGATGAACATATCTACTGTTTTGAAATTTAGAATGTCTAGTCATTGTCAGCAACAATCTTTGTGAAGCAAGTAGTTGGACATTCTTTAAATTAGTAATTGTCATTCTTTAAATTAGTAATTGTCATTCTTTAAATTAGTAATTGTCATTCTTTAAATTAGTAACTGTGTACCAGTCATCAGCTTTTTTTCCTTATATGATCATGGAATTCTAATTTAGGATGGTAAAAGCCTCTTAAAACTTGATTTTAAAACAGTTTTCATCTGTATGTGTTGAACAATATTTGTTCTTTTTCCCTAACCGGGAAAAAAG
>BGPR01002573.1:87335-115994 GCA_013235015.1 Araneus ventricosus | reverse complement strand
CAATATTTGTTCTTTTTCCCTAACCGGGAAAAAAGTGATTTCAAAATGCTATTGTATGAGGGGCGTCCAGAAAGTAAAGAACGATTGTGTATATCTTAACAAAAGCCAAATATATCAAAACAGAACTTTATTTACAACAGTGCTAAACCTTTCCCTACTTCATTGCATAACCACCATTGTTATTGAGACATCATAAAAAGAGGCAATTTTTTCAACGCTGATGTTATACTCATCAGCCGCCAATAACTAAACCTATGAAGTTACTGCTTCTTCAGCTCTTCATCCTTTTGGAGGAATGTTCCCTTGAAAAACCCTTTCATTTTGGAAAGAAAAAAAAAAAGGACTCTTCTGTACATTACCCAAAACAAGAAACGTGGATGTTGTCTCCTATGCAGGGATTGTGTCGGTTCATGCAGTGTTCCAAGTGGGACGTTTATGAACATCCCTCTTTCCATCCGACTCGGCTCCTCGTGATATTCATCTTTTCCCAAAAATGAAGGGATTTTCCCCCGGTGAATACACTTCCTTTGTTTAAAGCACTTAAAGAAACAGTGACTTCATGACTTCAGTCATTGGCGGTACTTGAGTATAACATTGGCATTGATAAACTTATGTCTCTTTATAATAATTGCCTCATTAACCACATCAAATATGTGGAATAGTAGTCACGGGTTTAGTATTGTTGTAAATAAAGTTATGTTTTGATATCATCTGTTTTTGTTCAGATGCCCCCAAACATTCTTTACTTTCTGGACAACCCTTGTATTTAGCTTTTTGCTTTGGTTATGCAGACTGTAAATAACAAGGACTCAGTTCCAGAGGAGCTTTTAAAGACTTCTTTAATAGGTCATGCCTGTTACAACACAATTCAAAGATAATTCACATTTTAAAAACTAATCTGTCAAAGGTTTATTCTCTTAGTCTCTACTTGTCATACTTAGTAACAATGAATGCTGTGACTCTTGGTTTTTACTCTCTTTATTGCTCTGTTTTTGAATTATTTTTTTAATGAGTACTCTGTATTCGATATTACATTGGAGATAAAAATGAAAAGGCATAATTCAAAAAAAAAAAAAATTCACATTTAATAAAATTTTTTGATGTATGTACATTTTTGAGGATTATAAACAAACACTTCTCAGTTTCAAAAAACCTTTCCAAAGGAGAAATAATTCCTTGTTAGGTCCATAAAATTTGCTATCTTAATTCCAGAAAAATGCATTTTGTGTTTTTCTCCGTATTTGATATAGTATTATATTTTTAACATTTAAATATAATGAATTGCATTGATTTAAAAATTTTATAGGTTTCGTTTTTTTAATTGTATAATGTGCCGATTCTCCATTTTAGGTCATGTTACGTATATGTTTGGTATCAGTCATAAGGAATGGCTTCGCATTAGGCAAAATATTGATTCTAAATGTCGATTTGCATTTAGAAGAAAACAAAAAGGTTTACCCTTAACTGTTAAAGGTAGCAGAGATAGGTAAGAAGCCTAAATTTTCTACTAATTTGCAGATATTTCCTCTTTTCACTAGTTAAAAAAAATGAGCACATTGCTTTGAAATTTGATGCTCCAGTATTTCATGATTTTATTACATTACACCACCTGCATCCCCGTGTTTAGAACCATTTGGCTCCTTTCCAGTTTGGGAGGATGGAGATGAATTTTATTTTTTTGAAAAGGAAAGTGCATCTATATGTAGTATTTCATGACTTTACTGCAGAGGTTCCCAACCTGTGGTACGCATACCACTGGGGGTACACGAAGGCCTAGTTGGGGGTACGCGAACTCAAAGTTGGTAATGGCGGAAACAAGAAAACATAAGGAATTAAAAAAGTTACAGAATTTTTTTTCTCCAAGTTAATACTTACTAATTAATAATTTAATAACTTGACTACTTGATTATTACAGAGTGTAATTTTTAGCTATCCTTATAAGTTAAAACGAAATAATTACAATACTGATTTCATTTGTTTTGGCGTTGAGCTATTACTATTGTTAAAATGCAATAAAATTTAAAATCAAAAATAAGTCCAGCAAACATTATTAATTCGAGTCAATTGACTCTTCAGCTAACATGAGCCCTTAGCATTAATGATAAAAACTTCTTTGCATAGATGGATGGTTGTTGTTGGTGGGGGAGGATATAACAGCAGGGGGTACGTGAAAATATAGAAATTAATCAAGGGGTATGTCGTTTGGTTTGGCTTTGAACTAATACTATTGTAAATATACAATAACATGTGAAATAAAAAAGTAAGTCCAGCAAATGTGATTAATGCGAGTCATTTGGCTGTTAAGATAACCTAAGCCCTTAAAATTATTGATAAAAAACCTTCCACGCATAGGTGGATGGTGGGAGGTAAAATATGACAGTAGGGGGTACGTGAAAATATAGAAATTAATCAGGGGTATGTGAAAATGTAGAAATTAATCAGGGGGTATGCGAAAATATAGATATTAATCAGGGGGTACGCGAGGGAATAAAGGATGGGAACCCCTGCTTTACAGTATAAAGAATTATTGTTATAATCAAAGGCAAATATAGTTGACAGAAAACTATGACAGTATGTATCAGCAGTGAGTGATGACCTCGGATGTGTGCTTCTAATGTGTCAGAACACTATAGAACAGGGTTGTCGATTTTTTTGATTTTTTTCAAAAAAATCGATTTATTTGATTTAAATCGGATTTTTTTGATTTAAATCAAGATTTTTTTGATTTTAATGATTTTTTTTAAAACTACATATATATTTAACATTTGTATATTAGACAATGAGCCCTACAGTCATAGAATTATATATATATAACAACATACCAGGCATTAAGCTGTACTTTCTTAAAAAAAAAACAAATTTAAAAAATTGAGTTCAAAAATGTAACAACTATTTAAAAAATATTTGTGAACTAAAATATAAAAATAATATACTTTTGAAATATAAGATAATTTTATTAAGGAAAAAATTAACAATATAATAAAAATTGTCATTTCTTGATTATAGATATATTATTGTAATGTCAGAATACTGGAGAATTTTACATTCGACTGCTCATTTGTTCCTTACAAACACAAGTTTTGAAGCTTTCTCTAATCCTAATCTGTTTCACCCAAAACATTAAATAAAAAATTTTCTAGATAAAATTTTTAAATTCATGCTTTGAGGTGCATTGAATCACCATCAGGACTACCTGTGTGCCAAATTTCACGACTGTAAGTGCGATAGATTCGTCTGGACATTGCGCACACGCTCACAAACATTGCCTTTTATAAGTATAGATCATAGTTTAAATTGCACTATGTAGATGTTTGTATTTCTTTTGGAACATTTATATGCATTACTTAATTATCGTACATTTGAACATTATTGCAATATAAAACTTTGTTGTCCCCAACACTATTTAGTTTTCTCCAGTATTAAAACGAAACTCACTGCATTTTACTATGTTCTTTCTTTGTAAATATGATCCTTTCATAACATTTATTTTATTTTATAAAAAAAGGAGCATCTCATACTTTGCATTTTATTGTGTTGCTCATTAGATATTTTTTTAACCCTTTGCGGCGAAGTGTGCCAGTTAATGGCACACCTAATTTCACTCGCTTCTCAACCGTTAAATTCAACTATATTTGAAAATAATAGGTTTAGGATTGGGCTAATAGTACTCCTTTTAGAATGTATATAGCAGTCTTTTGAAATTTTGTTTTAGAATAGGAATTATTACAGATAAAGTTTGGGAAAATTCCTGGACTCGGAGATAAGAAATTTTTCAGTTCTGGACGTTTAACAATTTTAGCAAAGTTACTCGAGAATTTTGCTCCAATATTCTTGAAGTTGTAATTTATAATTTTCTGTAAGATTCAACAATAATTTTTGAGTGTATCAAGGTGGCTGTATCTAAGGGGGGAGGGTGACCCGAAAGGGGGACGACCCTCCCTCAGAATGAAGTAAGTTTTTTTTAAAAAAACTTTAAACCCATTCATGATGTTTTCTCATCATATTTCCAAAAAATTATTGCCTTGCGCCGCAAAGGGTTAAAATCCAATTTGCTTGTTTTCTCAAAAATAAAGATATGGAAAGTACTCTAGTTACATCAATTCAATAAAATATTTCTTTATGTTCTATATATTCTTTCTTTAAATATACATTTAAAAACACTTTAAAATCACTATTTAAAGATACAAGAACAATTTTATTTTATTAAAGCAGATTAACTTGATATTTAAAATAAAGTGATTTAAATCAGTGATTTTTTTAAAAAAAATCAGTTGATTTAAATCGCGATTTAAATCAGTGATTTTAATCAACTGATTTAAATCACCGCAACCCTGCTATAGAAAGCAATCTATGAAATTAGACAACTTTTGTTTTGAATACCAGATACTAATTACTGGGGTTTAAAACAAAATTCTGACCAAATGTAATAATTGCTTTTAAACACATTAGGATAATATTTTGGACTATTTAATGAAGCATAATAAGGCAATGATTACCTTCCTCCAAATTAGCAACTTAAGTTCGAGAGATATGCAGGTTTTTTTATAATTTATTTACAAAATTCTTATCAGATTTTTAAACAAGTCAGTGAGAAATTGTTCTTATCTATTTATTGATTCCTTATCTAGGATGATCTTATCCATTTATTGATTTGTGAATTGTTGGGAAAGTCGAAGTTACTGCTACTGATTACCTGAAAATAATTGGTAACAATTATAAATCAAAGAAAAAATAATTGTAAATGAAGTAATCATTATGAAATTATGTAGTTTTATCATAAAGAAGAGTAAGTTATGAATCCTAATGAAAACTGCTGTTAATTTCTGATCATTGAAAAATTCCCCAAAACACTGCTTACAAAAAATCTCAAAAATATTTTGCTTTGCAACATTTAGTGAAAATTACAGTCACATAAGCAGCATAATTTCCTCAATTTTGTTTTATTATTATTATTATATGTAATGAAAGAAAATCTTAAATTCTAATTAAATAAAAAATGAATTTGTTAAAGTCATGTCAAAATAATTAAAATAATAAGCATAATCTCTGTCGGACATTTCCACCCTTTTTTGATGAATAGTCATTCACACAATAGGTTAAACTAGCTATTGTACCTTCAGTGAGTTGTATGTTTTTGTGTATAAATTATGGTATTTCTTTTCATAAATTCAGTAAATTGATTATTCTGCTTCTAATTTAAAAAAGGAGAAATATTTAATAAGTAGAAATCAACTGTTTGCCCTGGGAACAGTTTGTGCTCCCTTTTCCCATATAAAAGTACATTGGTAGAGATGATACAATAAAAAATAACACTGTTTCAACATGATTTACATGAATTCAACTTGAACTCAATAAAAGTTGAGTCTGTCTCATCCGTTTGGTGGCTTTTTTGTTACTACCCAATGTTTACAATTCTAAAATCCATTGCTGTAAAACCCCTTTTTTCAATTACAAAGTCTAGTGCCTTTAGTTTTTTTTTTCATTTCTCCATTCATACATGCTCTTTTATTTGGCAATTATGATCTTATTAATGAAAATCCGCATTTTAAAAAGTCTTAAATAAAATTTTGCATACATAAATCCATGTATTCTTAACTTGATTTTTTTCTGACCATAATTGATCAAGTCGCTGAGAGTTGTATGATCTATCAGAGGAGGAATTTCAAATTATGCCTGCCAAAATTTTTAGCAGGCAAAATGAATTTTGAAAGTTATATTTAAGTAATAATATTAATGGCTTTTTATTTTTAATAAACCTCTATAACCATCATATTTCACATTTTCTTCTACCTAACATTTTTCTTTTCTTACATAATAAATTATTTTTCAGCTAACATAATACAAGGTGCATAGCGTCCTTAAAAGTCCTTAAAAAGTGCTTATTTTTTTTATCCAGGTGCTTATTTTTTTTCTAAGGATAAAAAAAAACAATTTTTCCCTGGCTAAGTTTGCCATATTTTATGAATGTATTTCTTTGGGGTGTCTGATCTTGCATCTCTCCACCGAAAGTGTGACTCATTGGCATTCCGCCAGTGGGTCCGGAGGGCAGTATAAAAATTTCCCCTCACTTTAGGGAAATACTGTTAGTATGGGGAAAATATATCCCTTTCATTGACCTGGCTGTTCTTTCATCTTCTTTTGCTTGCATAAGTAGGGAAAAAATTCGTTTCTTTTCAGGTATAAATTTGTATACTCTCACAAAACGTGTGAACTTTGAACAGCGGCGTCATGCTTTCATTTATTTTTGAAGCATTTTGTTATGATAAATCAGCATTATTTTAGCGAATTATTTATATATTACTTTGATGGCCGGAAAATGAGATTGGACGACTTTTTACTTTCTCCTATACTAATTATACAAAGAGAAAGTATTGTAATCGTCAAAAAATTCGAACTCGAGATTTTGACGAATCTCCACGTTTTAGACCTCCCCGAGTCCGAAAAACACAATTTTGGAATTATGTCTGTCTGTGAACACGGTAACTCGAAAACTATTAGAGATAAAGGGATGAAATTTGGTATGTAGTCTTTAAACATAATTTGTAGGTTTCTATCAAAATTTGGACAAAATCCGTCAGCGGGAAGTCTGTCTGTCTGTATGTCCGCGGTCATGCGAATGCTATAATTCAAAAACTTGAATAGCTAGATGGATAAAATTTCGTACACAGTTTTATTGTCATAAATGTAGGTCCGTATAAAATTTTGGGCCAAATCCGTCAAAAGGTTGACTGTCTGTCGGTCTGTATAAGCGCATCTCCAACGAGTCCGCTATCTCCACACGCATGCATATTGGACGCAATCTTCTGTGCACGATATTTATTGACTCCTGCTTGGCACTTTTTTTTCATCCGATTCTCCATGCGCATGCGTACTTGGTAGCAATCTGTGCACGCGGAAGGATTGTTCTTGAGCCAAGAAAGAGTAGAAATCGGTATGCATTTAATCGGAACACATCTCTTCGAATTTGATTTTTTACCTAAATATTTTCTGATAGTCATTGGATCCTGGGTTACAATAGGTTCGAATTTTTTTATCCACGCGGTCGGAGGGGAGACCAGTTGAACCAGAAGTTGGTTTTGAAGGCAATAAATTTACAAAACTGTGGAGTGTTTTCAAAATTATTTTCATTCTTTCTCATGGAGAAGCATCTGTTGAAAGAGGATTCAGCGTTAATAAAAACATTGAGGTAGAAAATTTAAATCGAGGATCTTATGGTTCTCAACGTATAGTCTATGATCATGTAAAGCAATCTGGCGGAATCCATTTAATAAACATTACTAAAGAATTGAGAATATCAGCAACGTCAGCCCATTCAAAATATCGCCTGTTTTTCGAGGAACAGAGGGCTAAAGAAATTGCTTCCAATGATACGAAGAAAAGTTAGAATCTAATCTCTTGATCACCTTATGGAAAAAAGAAATCTCTCTTGGAAAAGGAAATAGCTGAAATGGAATGCAAGGCTAATGAACTTGCTGAACAAGCAAGAGACTTTTCACTACTAACCAAAATCTAACGATATGCGAAAGTGCGAGGAATCTAATGATATGTGATTAGTGAGAAAACTGAACAATTGAAAGAGTTAAACTGTGAAATTTCTAAAAAGTAGAAAACTTTGTTTTACGTAGTTAATAAAATTTGCATGTTTGCATGATCTTTATATTCTATATTTGTTTTCTTAACCTTCTTTTTTCTATCAAGGAACTGAAATTTTAATGAAGTGGCTTTGTAATGTATTTTGTAGTGTAATGAAGGAATTTTAGATATGCTATGAAAGTGCATTAGTAAGATTTTTCCAAGAGAAACTTGCAGAGAAAACATTTAAAATAATTTAGCTTGAATGTTTGTGAAAAATATTCAGCAATTACTGGTGATATTCTATGTTATATTAGTATAGGATTCAATACTGTCTTTCTCAACTTGGTAAATTTCATCGTAACACATTGTTCTATAATCAAAACTACTAAGTTAATGTTGGTCCTTATTTTTTACTTAAAGGTGCTTAAACAGTGCTTAGAAACTGCTTATTTTTTAAGATAAAATTTTACTACTCACCCTGTAATAGTTGGGTTCTTATTTCTGATACGTTGATAAAGTGAATCAAGCAAGAATTTCTTCTCACTTTGGGAATTCATAAATTTGTATGTACAAAAGTACAATCGTGTTTAGCTTATGGGTTTTATTTGCCTAATACAGGGATGAGATTCTTTCGCTTGTTCGCGAATTTCCGCTTTTTTGCCTTTTTCTCTCAAAATTCCGTTTTTTTTTTTACCGCAAAAATTTGCTTTTTCTTCCGAAAATTCCGCTTTCACACAAAGAAAAGAAACCTTCCTATCTTCTGTTTTTGAAAGAAAATATGCTCAAGCGTGCAGCTTAACTCCACCGGCTAGGAAACTAGCTGATTCATCTTCTACTGACGAATCAACATTATATCGGCAAGCTCTGCAAGGATGAACATTCCAACATTCAGTGCCATTCAAAGTATTAAATACCACCTTTCTGCAGAAAACAAAATCTCTGTGGCATATTTTGGGGAAAAAAAAAAAAAGAGGTTTTTTTTTTTTTTTTTTTGCATGAACATGTTGAAAAAAAAAAATATTAGTTGGAAACTTAAGGTCATCTTGTAGGATGTACCAAGATGAAATAATAATAATAATAAAAAAAAGGAGCAAAAACAAATAAATAAACTACATAAAAAAAGAAACTCCTGTCAAATGAGGCAGCTGAAAAGCTGTGTGCAAATGCAACAAAAAAGCAGAGAATAAGACATAAATAAAAAAATAAAGCATGATTTACCTAGGCATTCTAGAGATAGTGTAGTCCCGACAACTATGCCAGAAATTAAACGGAGAGATACTAATGAAGACTGTGCAAAAACTTTAGCCTCTACTGAAAATAAACTTGCAGAGGATGCAAACACATCCTTTATTGAAGAAAAATCTGTCAAAGATAGGAGGCCTCCAAAACAAGGGATGAAGCGTGTTAATGGAGATCTGTTACCAACAAAAGCCCACAATTAAAAAAACGGGAGAAAACCACTTCTTTAATAATTAAGGAAATGTTTCAAAGGGTTTCAAATAGCAATAATGCTAAATGAATCTGTCATTGTAACTGTACAATATCTCGACCCCTCTTGCTTTATAAGGTGCAAAATCATTGTGCTGTTACTTTTGGAAAAATGTATAAAAATAAAAGAAATAAAACAGAAATCAGTATTTTATTTTATTTATTTTTTGAGCTAACTTTTATCAAAAGGCTATTAAATATAATTCTTCTCAGACTTCTGTTGGGTGTATGTTGAATCGCAGTGATGTATAGGTGGTAAATGTTTTAATGTCTAATTTTGCATTTTCTGATGCACCTGATGATGTGTTAAACTTGTTTGTTAGCTTTTAATGTGAATGATTTAATAATAATTTAATATTCTTTTTCTTATTTATACATACTGAATTATAAATAAGTTATTAATTATTATAGTGTAATATTTTCATCATATTGTGTGTTCTGATGTTTTACTTCTTAAAACATCTTTCGCGTATAAATTATGGTACAAAGGTTTTGCTCGCATATGATTTCAGTCTTTTTGCTTTTTTGCCAATCTCATCCCTGCTAATACTATATTTTCTTTCCAGAACTTTGCATACCAACAGAACTAATAACTTACAAATCAATGGAGAATCTCAGTCAGATACAAACCTTATGAATCCGCCAGAGAATATGATCATTACAAAAGCAGAGCCCCCTATGGTGGAATATCTCCAAGAGCATGAATTAGCTGAGATTATTCCATTAAAATTAGAATCTGATGGATATTCCATAACATTTACTGAAGGCATTGCTACACAGGTAATAAATTTTAAAAAATTCAAAAAATTATGTTTAATGAATTAAGAAGTAGATTAATTCTAAACACATAAACAAGAGGTTTTTTTTGGGGAGGGGGGAGTGAAAATCGTAGGAACATGATGTAAAATTTCTGTGGTCATCTTTTGTTTTTTTTAAATTTATATTCTATTCATATTTCATTAATAGTTTTTTTTGGTACCTGAACTACTAACCTCTTGTAGAAATAGCTTATTAAAGCCAAATGAAGAAAATTCAAATAAAATTATGCCATCTTAAGAAATGTGAAGAGATTTTGCAATTTTTCTACCAATTTACCTAACTTTTCTTTTAAATGCTTTGTATTTAAATGGTTGTATTTGCAATTTTCTGTTGATGCAATCACTTGATGCCGTTGCGTTGTGCACGCAAAAAGGTATATTGTTATCGTTATTGTTTAAAATTTTTTGTTTCTTATTTATACTCTTTTTACCTTTGTTTTATATTTATATTATTTATTTAAATGGAATTATTTGTATTATATGACCATATATAGTTTGTATTTTTATGGATTATGTATTTTGTTCTCCAACATTGCTGATCTGACAGCGGTTTGATTTTTTAAAATTGTGAACTATGTTTTCTGAAATTTTTATTGAGCATTTTAGCTACATAGGTAACTTGACACTCCCTTTTGATTAGAAAGATGTTGTAACTTTTTTTTCAATTTATCTGTTCTTCTGAAAATTATTTTAAAATCTTATTTAATTTATATAAAAAAAAATTCTTTTGAAAATTATTTTTAAATCTTCTGAAAATATTTTTCAGCTTTCTAAAGTGCTGAATCAATCCTTACCCTCACACGTGTATAATTATGCATCTTTCGGAATGCAAAGGTTAATGGAATCGTCCAGAAGTGACAGCAGTAACATTTGGCTACCAAGCGAGAAAATTTTGGTACTAGTTTAGTTATTCAGTGCTAAATCAATCCTTACCCTCACACATGTATAATTATGCATCTTATTATCTTTCGGAGTACAAAGGGTTAATGGAATTAACCAACAGTAACATTTGGCTACCAAGCGAGAGAATTTTGTTACTAGTTTAGTTATTCAAAGATTGAGATAGATAGTTATTCTTCAGGGGTAATAAAAATTCCCATTTTATTTATAAAGGCACTCCTAAAATGAGTGTTATTAATTAAGAAAAGATAACTAAGAAAAGAAAATTAAGAAAATATTTCAATGACAGAAAGTAAAACTTTTCTTTCTTCTCCTTTTTAAATAATATGATTTGCCTTTGCCATACAGATGAAAATTTTCAAAAATTAAACTGAAAAATTCAGATATATTTCAGAATGTAAAAACATTTTTCACAATAGGGCAACAAAAAAAAGTATGATTAAAAATTCTTAGAATGTTTTTTAATGAAAGCTGCATGTTAGTTTAGGAAACTTTTTCAAGTTGGGTTCTTATGAATAATTTTTTGTAATTATGAAAATTTTCTGTACATGAAAAAGCAAAAAAATATTTTTATTCAGTTTTCTTATTAATTAAAAAAATATTGCCAACGTTTTTTTGCTTAGTTTCGCTACACATTGGAACTGTTTGTAAAAATAACTGGGATTGATGATAGTACCATATTGAACTCACTGCATTGTTTGCTGAAAATAGCTGTGGTAAACAAAATGATTTTAGTAAGTCATATTCAGTGGCTGATTAAAATTATTTCTAATGTCTGAGCATTTCAGTGCATTAACTCTAGTATAATTTATTAGTTTGTTTATTATTCCGTTGAAAGGAGTATGTTGTCCATTAGTTCAGTAATTAAACTTAACACCACGGTATACCCCCGAACTCGGAGCCAGGACGTCTCCCTGTCTGTTGGTTGGGTATATGTGAAACTTTATTGAAAAAACCAAAGCAAAAAAAAAAAAAAAAAAGACGACATTTTATATATAAGGATACAAAAAGAGGACACTTAGAACAAAAGAATATAATATATAGTAATATAACTGTTAGTTCTTTCAAGTCTTTGTGTTGTTGACTTTTAGAGGGTGGTTCTTTATGTATGGGAGTAGAGAGAAGATGAGTACCTAGGGTTAATTGAGTCTGCAACTAGTTGTTGTCACCGTCTTTTGGAAAAAAAAGATTGTTTGTTTTCCATGATGAAGTGGATGAGTTTTCTGATTTTGACCCTAGAATTGAACTCTTTTCCACCAAAGTGGTTCTAGGTCAGCTGACGGTTTTGTTAGGCAGTATGAGGTTGTAAACAGGCATCTTGTAGCATAGTGTAAGGGGTTTCTGCAGCCACAGGAATCGCTGTTTCTGATTTTGAATTGTTTAAGGTATGCCAGAAATGGGCCGTGGCCTGGGACGAACATTATTTCGGACCTTTGCCATGGAGTAGGAGTTGACATTGAGGAAGGTTTTCTAGGCTAGTGTTCCCCAACATGGGGCAATTTGAAAATGGACTAGTCCAGAGTTAAAAGCAACCGTTTACTGTGATTTAACTAGTATATATAAACTGTCGGATCAAAACGACGCATTTTTCTTGAGGATCTACTCGCTGAATAATTTTTAAAAACATGTATGAAAAAGCTTTTAATCCCTACAACTTTTTCAAAATAAATAAATAGAAAAGGTGAACTTAGAAAAATTTATTATTATTAAAATTCTTTCATACTTGAATTTCACTTCTCCATTATATGTTTTGAAAATTTACTTATTGTGTTTCTCAACAATTTCCTAGTGATTTGTTCCTAAAACCTATCATTTAAGTTTCTTCAGGGAACAATTCAATTTTTGAGTATTAAAAATTATATACAGGGTGATTATAATTAAAGTTAAAGTTTCAAAATGGTATAAAAAAAAGAACCACTGATCAGAATGATGCCAAATTTGAACGGAATATTATTGAAGAAGGAGAAAAGCGTATGGCATAATAAAAAAATAATTCCAAATTTTAGCAACAGATGGCGCTGAACGCATCCTAATTTAAAAGGGTTTGACAACAAATGACAAATGAATCGTAAAATAACGGCTAAAGTGTAAGTTACATGTTGAACCGACTATACTGTTCAGTGTGCATGACTGTACATGTGTGATACTGTTAGTTACGTAAGCCCATCCACCACGGCAAGGTCATATCACAACAGATGGGAAAAATCGGTTTTTAATTGTCCTGAGGCCAAAAACCGCATAAAAAGCATCCATCAAATTGGTTTTTAAATTTCGCGAGACTGGTGCAAAACATGTTCAATATGCTGTCCACCGTTTTCTGCAACAAGTTGAAATTGAGAAACAGCATATTCCACAACTGATCGCAGTGTCTCCGGGGTCACGTTCAGAATGTGTTGCGCAATGCGTGCCTTCAATTCAGCTAAGTGTGCAATCGGAGTACTGAACACAACATCTTTCATATAGCCCCACAGCCAGAAGTCACACGGATTAAGATCAGGTGATCGGGACGACCAGGCTGTAGGGAAATGACGGCTAATAATTCTAGCATTTCCGAAATGCCGCTTCAGCAGCTGCTTCACTGGATTTGCAATGTGCGGAGGTGCACCATCTGTTGCTAAAATTTGGAACTATTTTTTTTTCTTATGCCATACGTTTTCCCCCATCTTCAATAATGTTCCGTTCAAATTTGACGTCATTCTGATCAGTGGTTCTTTTTTTATAGCTTTTTGAAACTTTAATTATAATCACCCTGTACATATTACATAGGGGACTTAAGAATTTTTGAAAAGCTTAGGTGGGGCATGGCACAAAAAAGTTGGGAAACACAATTCTAGGCAATTTCTGCTAGTTTTTTTTATTCATAGAAATAAATGATGGATTTTTTTTTACTCTCATACTTTTTTCTTGTATAGATTATTCATACGGAGCATGGAGACATTCAAGTTATACAAGGTACTGAAGAACAACTTGAACAATTGAAACAGAATCATAGTATAGAAATTCTTTCGCAAGCTGATTTATTGACTGATTCTGTTCTTGACGTTACCCAGTGACTGTGCGTTCGAACCTTTTGTTTTTAGTCATGTGAATTTGAGAATCATGCCAAAACCCATGAGATTATCTGCATTGAATTGAAAAGCATGCACTAGAACCTCTCCTACAATCATAGGTTTTAATTATTTGTGAGTATACCAAGAAGGAAAAGATGATGTTGTGTGTGTTTGCCTAATTGTTTTATTTATTATTTGTATGTCATCTTTTGATGTTGTGAAACTTTTGACAATAAAAAGGTATTTTTTTTTAGAATTCTGCAGTTTGTTACTGTAAAAACAGAAGACATGATTCATGAAATACAAGGCGCGTTCAAAAAGTTCGGTGAATGGTCTCATAAAATAAAGGAAACAACGTATACAAACAAAATACCTTTACTGGCATTCGAAGTCATCACCATTAGCTACAATACACTTTTGACATCAGTTGTACAGCTGCTGGAAAATGTCAGCAAACACTTCTTTCAGTATCGCTCGAAGCACCGTTGTCACACGTTGCTGGATCTGCGCAATGTCGGAAAAGCACAGACCTTTTTCTTACGCTTTTGCAAATGTTCGTGAATAATGTTGTTCTGTCTAGGCTTATCTTCAATTCTTCTGCTATCTTTCTCAAAGACAGCCGTCTATCATCCGCAAGCATCCGTCACACTCGTTCAATGTTGTCTGGAGTTGTGCTTGTTGGTGGTCGACCCGAACGCGGCTCATCTTTGACATCTTCCTCTCCGTCTCTAAAGTGTTTAAACCACTAAAAAACACACTTTTTACTCACTGCGTCCACACCGTACACTTTCACTAACATTTCGTGTGTCTCCGTCGCCGTTTTGCCTAATTTGAAGCAAAACTTGATGTTCACACGTTGCTCCATTTCGCAGTGACGGGCCTTCTCACAATCACTCTTTAAATTGGTCGTAGCGTGCACTTCCGCTTAACTGTCGTGATTTGGACGCTAGAGGGCACTAGTTGCCATGTCTCTCACTGCGCCAGCGTGAGCGCAGCATCCGAACCAGCGCGGTTATTCAACTATGGGACCATTCACCGAACTTTCCGAACGCACCTTGTATTATGATCGTATTATATCATGCTCCACTATTTAAGATTATTATTTTCTGATGTCAAACATCCTCCATCTATTATTGTGTTGTGTTTAAAGTTATAGAGGGGGGTGCTGGGTCAAATATCTACCTCATCACTCGACCATGATTGAAAATTATAAGGCTTATTCCAAAATAGTCCTCGTGTTGCTTCAAAACTGGTCGTTAAGTTAAATATACTGATATAAACCTATAATTAAGTGTAATATGTGTACTTCAACTTAAATTATTTGTCTGATTTGCTATTAAATACAAATTGAAGTAGATCTTTTTCATATTAAGTTTTGTTTTCAGTTTATCATAAATCATCCAAAAATGGAAATATTTTTTCAGATATTTTAACTATAAGACAAGTAGTTAATAAGTTAAGTTGTATTCTGGTAAATGATGTTTGCTATTACAGTTTGGTCATTTTCCGAGTAAAAGTTATGAAGCCTAATTTATACATTGTGAAAATATCTTTTGTTCTCTCACGAAAATTAAATGCTAAGTCCTTTCTCTCATGGTATTACGTTATGCAAAATTTTTTCTGAATAACAGAAGTTTCATCTTCACTGCGTTATATCTATTTTATTGAACTGCGAGCTTTATATTCCATTGCTAATAAAACACCATTATTTATTTCTAGCTAAATTTTTGTGTCAAAAATGACGTGAAAATGATATAATCATTATTTTATAAAAACAAATTTTCTAAATAATAAAAACCGATATGAAAAATAATAAATAAACAATCTGCCCTTTACTCCTTTATGCATGGAGCTTTTAAACTATGATAGCTGACTTCAAATAGGGTTGAACTGTGTAGTTTTGGATTTTAAAGTTAGACAATATTAGTAATCAAGTATGAGGTGTGATAAAAAATATCAGTACTAGTACCTTACCTCAAGACTAAAACATGCGAAGTGAAAACCCTATGTATTGACCTTGAACCCTCTCACACATGCGCCGAAAGTTACAAGGTCATATCTTCCATCACTTATCTACATTAGAATAGGCCAGAAATTTTGGTAATGCTCCGGAATGTGGTCATGGCTATGTGCCAAAAGAGATTCAGACCAGACAGTCTGTCTACAAATTAGCATACACACAGGATACTGTTTTGATTCTGTGATGATATAATATCAAATAGGAGTTATAGAATTAATTAATTTTCCTAATATAATCTTTTAGCATTTTTTTGTTTGCTTTTTTTTCTGTGTGTTGGAAAACAATGAATCTTTTTCTGTATCCAGCGGACGTTATTGCTATTTGACAGTTTTTTTTTTTCTTGAGCTGAGTTAAGCAGTTTCTTTTTACTTTCTCGTATACGAAGTGTACAAAGAGAAAGTATTGTAATCGTCAAAAAATTCGAACTCGAGATTTTGACGAATCTCCACGTTTTAGACCTCCCTGGGTCCGAAAAACACAATTTTGGAATCATGTCTGTCTGTCTGTGAACACGATAACTCGAAAGCTATTAGAGCTATGGGGATGAAATTTGGTATGTGGTCTTTAAACATAATTTGTAGGTTTCTATCAAATTTTGGACAAAATCCGTCAACGGGAAGTCTGTCTGTATGTCCGAAGTCATGCGAGCACTATAACACAAAAACTTGAATAGCTAGATGGATAAAATTTGGTACACTGTTTTATCGTCATGAATGTAGGTCCGTATAAAATTTTGGGCCAAATCCGTCAACGGGCTGACTGTCTGTCGGTCTGTATAATAGCATACTTGTTCAACTCCATGCGCATGCGTAAATGCCTGTGCAAAGAAGGGATACTCCGAAAACTTGGCAGTTTGCCAAAAACCAATTCTGGCGGCGAGATTTTGTAAGGAAGCAAACATTTAGGACGTCTCGTTTTACGTGCGTATTGGAAGCAATCTCTGCGCATGCGCAAGCTATTCTCCTGTTTTCTTCTCCGCACGCGGAACTTGCATTGCTAGAGTTTGATAAAAAATAAATATTGCGAAGTTTTAATACATACTTTTGAATATGATTTTTAATAAAACTTTTTGAATATGATTCTTCACCTCAATATTTTACTATCACTATAATCAACAATGAAAAACCTTCTGATAGTCATTGCATTCTGGGTTACAGTTGGTTCGAACTTTTCATCAACGCAGGAGGAAGGGAAATGACAAATGTTTGAAAAGTATACGAGAAAGTTTAGGGGAGGCCACTCCCGCTGGTTATTTTACGTTGCTTCCTGGACGCGGAACTCTGTTAATATCAAATAGAAGTTATACTGGAATTAATGAATTTTTCCTCTTATCGGAGATCTTTCTGTTGAATTATGAAATGTCAATCGTTTACTTTCTTTTTTATTTAATTCATCCACGCAGAACTCCATAAGAAGAATACTGTTATCAATTGGAAGTTAGTATCAATTGTTTCATCAATTCTGTTTTTCACGCTTTTTTATTTTTTAAGCACTCTGCCAATTTGCACGAGATTTTTTACTACAACTTTCGTTAATAAAATTTGTGACAATCGGATCTGAGATATTGATGGCAAGTTGAAAGCCCATTTTAGACGGGTACAAATCTTCTTGTGTACAGTAGAATTTTCAAAGATGTGTTACTGTGCAGTTGCATTTTTTTTTATGGCAGATAATCTGCATCAAATTTTGCCAAAAGCTTGGCGATACCTGTGGTGGCGAGACTTATGCAGAGTTGAAGAAAGTTTGCTTGGGAGGTTGTATGGGCTGAATAAGAAGAGTTCATGAGTTGTTCTGTAACCATTATACTTCTCTGTGTAAATATTGTATTAAAGAGATTGATAATTAAATTACAATTAATACGAAACAATGGTTTTATAATTTTATCCCGACGTTTTCACGAAAAATCTACGGTGCGGACCCGAACTGTGCCTTCCTTATGTTTTATTTAGAGTAGCTTTTGATGGCGCCATCTGTTGACAGTATATAGAACTACATTTCGCGTATGCGCAGTAAAACATTATTTACTACAAACCCATAATATTCAAATTTTAAAACAATGTTTCTTTTACGCATTGTCAAGTATTCTGTAAGTTTTCGTACAATCCGAAAGAAAACTGCATGTTATAATAAAAAAAACATGCAGAGTTTGCAATTTTCAATTTAATACCGATTTTTACTTATAATCTGATAAATATTTTTATTGTCTCACTTTGGGTCCTAGTAATACTCCTCAAGCTCTTTAAAATGACACCAGAATCCACCTCCTCTCTAAATGCGTTTCCACGCCACACTTATTTATAACCTTGCATAAAACTAATTCATAACAATCACACGATCTCGTCTGGAACACAAACTAGATATATTAAACATATCACATAGACATGAAGATATATCTTGTAAGTAAATTATCTTGTAAGTAAATTTTATTCCTTGATTTGAAGCTAGATTACCTTCCTCATTAGATTCTGGTATCTCCATAATTTCCAATCCTTTTTTAGATGAGCCGAGATATGCTATCAAGCTTGCAATTGTTATTTGCTTTTCTGATGGGCGGTGGTATCCTAGTGGTAAGGTCTCGGCTTCGGGGCCGGAGGGTTCCAGGCTCGAAACCTGATTCCACCGAAGATCCTTCTTTTATGTGGGCCTGGTGCACGCTAAATCGGACGTCTTGGCTCAAACACCCTCCCACTGGTGTAGTGTCTAGAACTCGCTCCGTCCCTGCCTACCCCACAGGGCTGATGTGGTGCGGAAGTTTGGAGAAGGAGCTGCTAGCTCAGGTGTTGTCCTCGCCATCTGGCCGCAGTTCAGAATGACGAAGTTCGTCCCAAAATAGCCCTCACGTTGCTTCAAAACCGGACGTTAATATAACTAAACTAAGCTTTTCTGATGGATGTTCATCTAAGGTGTCAGCTTCTATGCTCACGCATCTCTATAAGCTCACCCAGTGGCGAATCCAGGGGGGGCTATCGGGCTGCAGCCCCCCTAGAGCTAGACCAGAATTCCCTATTTTATTTAAAATCACTACAGCTGTTTTCCCTTAATCTCCCTTTAAAAGAAGTGAAAACATTTCTTCCTGGTTTTTGACAGGCTCGAAAGTTTTCTCACTTTTGTAGTCATTCCACTCGTATATACAGCATTGACGCAGTCAAAAACATGTTTTTGCTATTTATCTGATTGTGTTTTTTGTTAAATTATCGAAAGTATTGTAGTGTTCTTTATGATTTTTATTGTCAGGTGAGTAAAGTCTGTAAAGTTAAAGTGTTTTGATTTACATAAGCCATAAGATTTGACATTCGTCACGAAGATACAAGACTTTTTATACTTCAGCGCTCCCCAGACCCAAATCCTGGATTCGCCACTGAGCTCACCGATTGTCAGCTCTTTGCTATTTGAATCGAACAACTCGTTGACATCTTTAATATCAACTTCCAAATGTAATTGCCTACAAGATTGGATACTTCTCTCATGACATAAGCTGCTTGTTCAGTTTCTGGCGTTATTGCTGGTTCATTTTTGAAAAGAAATGGGCAATTTTTCCCTTTATTTATTCTAGATATTTTTATTTTGGATTCGTATCATATTCTTGGCACGTTAGTTGTCACGACTCGCGTCTGAAATTCGAACCATTTAATTAGATGAATCTTTCTCTGGCATCTCTTAACACACTGTGTGCGGGATACGAACTAGATGCAAGCTCAAATTAAAAGACAAACCGTAACTGTAATCGTTGTAGACAATGTATATATAAAATGATTTTCGTGGTTGTAGACATTGAAATAAACAGGCCGAGCAAATAACTATTTCTTATTTTATTATCAAACTATTTAAGTAAAATTTAGGAGAGTGGTGGGTATACGTGCATCTCCGTTTAGACGTGCATCTCCGTTTAGGTTGCAAGTAAAAGTGAACAGAAAAATCCCTGTATTCTCTCAGATGAGGAAATAACATATTGACATGTGATCAAAGTAAAGGGAATATTGGGTATTTTTAGTAAATTACGTAAGAGTCTCAGGGAAAAAGTCTGGCCAAGGAGAAGCCGTCATGATTTTCTGTGGGCACGTGAAAGCGATTATAAGTATTCTTTTAGTAATAAATATGCCAAAACGAGAGATTTAATATACCTCCAGCGCGGGAAAAGAACGAAACTGGAGTTTTAGAAAAGTGATTTTGGAATACATTAAGATTTTAAAATCTATAATATTAGAATTTGAAATAAAATTAAGTGAAATTATTACATATATATAACATAAAAGAAAAGTGAAAGCATTCTGCAAACATCTACTAACATGTCCAACTTGTCTAAACTAGTACGCAAGTCAAATTCATGAATTAAAATTTTGAAGTTGGGTAATTCGAGAAGAACGTTTTTTTACGTTTCCCGCTTCCAAAGTGTTAACTACAGTGGATAAATTGTATTTTATCGTTGTGTGAATCGCATTCGAATTACATGGCGATTAACGTGTTAAATGAGAAATATTCGAAGTGGATAGGGAAGGGAAGGGAAGGAAAGCAACCTTGTGACTTCAGGTTTGCGTAAGTCGGAGTATTACCAGGGAGGATTCGCGGTCAGCACCGCATATTTACGGATCCTACTATGGTTTGGATTGAGGTCGCTTTTCATTAGCTCTCAGTGTCACGTGACTTCGCTTGCTTCTGTATGATGTCAGAGGAGCGCGCTTAGTTTGGATTTCGATTTTTGTCGTAGCTATTGTATCATGGAAAAACCAAAATTATCTTTTAATTACGATTATTTGGATATTTCTAAAGGGAATGATGAATTCATTCTATGACATGCTTCTATGACATCATTCAGAAGCAAGCGAAGTCGCGTGACGCTGTGAGCCAATGAAAAGCGACCTCAATCCAAACCATAATAGGATCGTAAATATGCATCAGCACCCGCCACTTCGTGGTAGTGTTCCTTAAACATTGATAGTTCAACTATCGATAGTGCAGTCGATAGTTTTCCTAAATTATCGATAGTTTTGATACTATCGATAGTTTTCTCTCCGGCGATACTATCGATAGAAGGGAAACTATCGATAGTTCCAGTAGATTGTTTCAGTCGATAGTTTTGAAATAATCGATAGTCTTAAAACAATCGATAGTTCCACTATCGACATGCGTCTATCGATAGTATTAACCGGGAGAAAGTCGAGAATTTGAGAAAGTCGGTACTATCGATTGTTTCAGTCGATAGTTCCGAAAACCTGATACTATCGATTTGGCTTTGATAGTCTATCGGTGTTTAAGGAACACTACTCCGTGGCTCGCAGCCACTTTTTCAGTTTTAAATACTGCATATAGATTAGTGGAACCGGCTATAAAACTATTGAAGATAATATTTTTCAGTAGACAACAGGAAAGGATAGATTCACATTTTGGTACAGACACATAAATATATTACGCATGCCATTTATATCTAAATTCACGCTGTCTTACTTTGCGTTGTGACTTCAGCAGAATGCGCAAAAGATTCCAAAATTAAATAGGTGCAGCGCACTTTACGCGTGACAGGTGAGCGTAAATTGATTCTAATGACAAAAATTGGAAGAAATTTTTCAAAAAAAAAAAAGTAAATACATTTTTATCTGTTTTGTAATGTAAAAATTGTGCAAGATCCCTAATAAAAACGGTTATGAAGTTTCGTACTTCTTGTCTTGTTATAGTAATACTAGCAGTACGCGCGCGGCGTTGCCCGTGGAATCAGGACTTCTAAAAAGTGGGTGAAAAAAAGTGCCCACAATGGCACAAAAAAGTTTTGAAAACAAAATCGAAACAAAAAATACACATTATTGATATTCCCGCTTATTTTTTTTGCGAATGACGTCACCTGCCGAGAAGAAGGTCACGTTGCAACAATGCATTGTGGGATGGTCAGGAGAAGCTCTCGCGGTTAAATCTCGCTACGAAAAAACCGTTTGAACCGATCAGGGAAAAATTAATTTTAAAAAAACGAAAAAAAAAATATTTTAACGGTTCTTGTTTTAAATCCGACATAAGCGTTCCATTTGTAGGCTGAAAAAAAAATGAAAATTATAGAGATGTTAGAACGTCAGATGCGATAATTTAAAGAAATCTTTATTAAAAATTACCATAAAAGTGACTATTTTTCAAATTTTTTTCAAAATTCAGTAAATTACGTTAGAAATTCAAAACTAACTTCATTAGAACGGAAATCGCATGCTCTTTCCGATGGTGTATATATTTTTGTCGTAAACTTATTCGAAACTATTCTATTGAGAAATTAGTGCGAAAAATCAACCAAAACAACACAAAATATTAAATAAAATATTTTCTAGATTAAATTTTAAAATTTCGGCTTCGAGATGCATTCAGTCACCATTACGACTACCTGTGTGCCAAATTTCAAGGTTGTAAGTGCGATAGATTCGTCTGGACATCGCACGCAGACACGCACACACACAAACATTGCCTTTTATAAGTATAGATAGATGTTACGATTTTATAAGGAGCTCGAGGCAAAACTGAGAAAACGATGAGGAATATGAAAATAGTTTTCTTTTCTCCTTCCTCGCCATTCATCCTGCCTACAGATCGTCTCATATACCTTCTGGAAGCTTCGGCGTTGGTCAGAGTTACGCGCGGTAACAGTACCTCAAGGACTGAAATCCAGTCCTGACCTTTTCTGTGGAAGTAGACCAGTGGAGTTACTCTATTTTCTTCGGACCTTCGACTCTATTTTTCCCCGTTGCTTTTTATACAACATAAACACGATTATGAGATTTTTTTATTGTTTATTTTGCTTTTGGTTTTGAGTTTTGCTTATTTGATTCCTAATTGAAGATGATTTGGATTGGATTCAGAAGGATTTTTTGGTGGTGGTTATATAGTCTTTGTTTTTTGTTTAAAAAATTCCTTTGTGAATTCCTATTCTATCTCGTATCCACTTGGGGTTTCGGGCTATGAGAAGCTGTTTTTAACGAAAGTCGTGCTTCTTACAGAAAAATATCCCAAGTTTGTTTAAAATCCATTTCGAATTAAAAGTCTATAGCCCCTGAAGAAGTCCTGTTCAGCAACGGATTTCGAGACTACCACTTTTGGACGATTTTACACCGGAAAGGGGTGTCAGGCAATGAGTCATGTGAGCGCAATTCCGGAGTTCTTTGTTAGATCACGCTCAGTAAAATGTAAACCTTTCCATTCCTCACTTTCCCCCTATTTTGATGAAAATAACTCCGTCCGGCGCATGCGCAAAAGCGCGGAGGGTTTCCGAATCCGTCACTATATGATATCTGCCTAAGAGAGAGAGAGCAACAAACGGGGAGGGGGGAGGGATGTCCCCTAGTCAGGAATAAAACCTTCCTTAACTACAATGGTTGTTTGGCGTCGTTTCTCTACCTCAGCTCCAGATTATCCAACAGCTGTTGAACTAAGAGTGTCCCATTCCTCAGTGAGCATCTGCTTCAGTTGTTGGGTGTTCTCCAATGGATATAACCGTACCGAAAGTCGTCTCCCCAAGGCATCCCACACATGTTCTATGCGATGCAAATCAGGGGAGTACACTGACCAGTCAATTCTAGTGATATTTTAATTTTCTAGAAGCTCCTGAAGGATGGCGATGCGACCTGGTGTTATGTTTCCGAATCCGTTGCCAAACAATAGGCCGAATGGATTCCTTGTTTGTTTACTTCAGTTTCATCGGATTTATTTTCCTTTTCTTTTTAACTTACTTTGAATGTTTTTTTTGTTGTCTTCCTTTGTTTTTGTTTGCATATTGCGCGCTACTGAAACGTTGTGTAATTTAAAAACATTGTGCAATTTATAATTTTTGAAAATTTATTTTATTGTTAATCACTTTTTGCTTTATTTTATTTGATTATCTATATATTATGAGAGAAAGTTATTCGTGTGGTAATAGTGTCAAAGATAAAATGTTTGATAAAATTTTAAAATAAGATTTATTAATCATCTAATTATGGCCTATTTTCAACCCTACAATGCACGATATTTTTATTTTTCGGCAAAAATTGTGTAAAAAAAAATACTGAATTTGTGTCTGAACTGAATCATGAATTGAAATTCAACAAAAATTTTGTAAACAAATACAAATAAGCGTAATCAATTAAAAATAATAATTAACTATAAAACATAATTTTAAAAAATACGTCAACTGTTTTTTTTAAATTTTCAGACTAAAAATCTTCAGGGGAAAAATGAATTTGTGTCTGAACCGAATTGTGAATTGAAATTCAACAAAAGATGTGTAAACAAATATAAATAAGCGTAATTAATTAAAAATAATAATTAAATATAAAATATAATTTAAAAAATACGTCAATTGTTTAGTTAAAATTTTCAGACTAAAAATCTTGAAGAGGAAAATAAAATAATAATAAAAAAACCGTCACCTGTTCTATGATTAACGCCTTACAATTTTGCAAATCGGTGACTTTTCAAAATATGGTTTTCCCGGCCATCTTTCGTAAGCGAAGTAACTTGTTTTACAAGCATAATTTACGATTATCTCACTGATCGTCTCCGTATGAATATTTTTTGAAAATATTTGTGTAAAATTACAAAATGGATGGATGTCTAGCTACAAGCCCTAATAATATCTTTACTTTTAACACACAGTTAAGCACCGTTTATACGTTTCTCATTTATACGTCGTTTACATTTATAAGTCGTTTCATCACAGTCCCGATTCATTCATATTCATTGCAATGATAAAGTACTTCGTTTATACGACTCAAAACTTCGGTTATACGTCCCCCCCCGTTCTAATATGTGAAATTTCCCTCATTTCTAATAAGTGAACTGTGATAAAGATAACATGACCTCGAATGAAACAAACCACACCGAAGTGTAGCAAATTACAGTCACTATCACTGCCTGAAATGATTTAACATTATCAATTAAACTTTACTGATTATATTAAAATTAATGAAACATGATTATCTCCCTTTACACGAAAAACAACAGAAATTGCCAGGAAAAAGGAAAATCAACACTGGTACAAATGGCTTCTTCATACAACTTCTGAAGGGGGAAGCTTTGTATCTCTGGTAGTGATCATCATATACCGATAAAAATTAAGAAGAAACAGTGGACTGCGATATTAGGAACTTAGGCGATAATCGGGCGCCCTACCTTAATGTTTTTAGGATGGCATAATTGATGAATTAATAGAAGTCAACTTGTCTGGTGCTAATTTAAGCGATGATGATGAAGCTATTCCACCTTCGTTTAAAGACGCAGTGGACTCCATTGAAAAACTTCGCACTTTTTTCTTTTGTCAAAAGAATAATAGAAGAACATTCAATGAACTTAATTCGATTCAAGATGATGTACTTGATACTCATAGACATTCAACAAGCCACATGACAGTTAAATAATTTTAATTAAATGCCTACCTGCATGCACATAAAGCGTATAAGATACGTACAATTAATACTCAAGATATGCGATAAAGGTATGATTTTTCTCATTTTTATGATAGTTGTTTAATTTTAAAATTTAATTATTGATTTCCATACTAAGTAGTATTATACTAGTACTATCTTTAAAAAACTTTAAAATTGATACTTTTAAATGAATTTGCATTAGTAGCATTAGATTTATGATAATCAGAGTTGTTTAGTAAAATTTCGATTATACCTCATTTTACGTTATTCCCTTGAAAGACGTATAAACGGTGCTTTATTGTGTTTAAAATTATACTTAATTAAATTTTTTGGTTCAGAATTAAAATAAAATCAATATAGTAAATTTTTAGGTACTCTTGGAACAAAGGCGTTCCTGGGCTATAGCCCCATTAGCAGTGGCGTAGCGAGGATGAGTGGCGCCCGGGCAAAATATGAGTTTTTGCTCCTAGTATTGTTCATCAATGGCTTAGCAAGAGTAAATGACGCCTGGGGTATTGTAATAATTTTAACCCAATTAGCAGTGGCGTAGGTGGAGTGGCGAGTGGGCAAGATATGAGTTTTTGCCCCCAGTTTTCATCAATGGCTTAGCAAGCGTAAATGACGCCTGGGGTATTGTAATAATTTTTTATCTCCTAATCACATTTAGCTTTAAAAAGCAACAAAATCGCACTAAGCTTTTGTCTCCAAGGTGCCCCTAAGACTGGCACCGGCGGCCTCTATACCCTCCCCTTGTTCCCCGTCTGTTACGCCACTGCCAATCAACCCATTGGAAAAGACAGCCCTAGTTATTAAACCTTGAAATATAGAAGTAAGTGCATTTGCAAGTTGTGTGCAGATAGAGAGTGTTACTACATTCCTACCGCTAGATGGCGCTGGTGCCGAGTGAAAGCTTTTTGTAATGCTACTTCTCTCCCATGTTATTATATTAGTTGAATGTGGAATAACATTAGCGCGGTGAATCAACCGCCACCATTATCTCTCAAAATAAATGCTGTTGAGTTTACAACCCGTCTTGCAAATCAATTGAAATAGGAAAAATCAACAAATAGGGGAAAGTGCGATAAAACCGGGTAGCTAGGGTTCGAAGGGCTGCTGGCGCTAAAATATTCGACATAGAGCTTGTAAAAATTTATTAAAATATTCATTGTTTATCGGAGTAGAATATATCTTCCCAGAAAAGTCACAGTTTCGTTACTTTTTATATCAATGATTTTTATATAAAAAAAGTCAAACTGTGTAGTAAAACCGGGCACACACGTTAACGTTATGGGAAATTAGGGAAACTCGATTTTCAGTGGAAAAGTTGCTATCGTTTTTATTTTATATGACCATTTAAGAATAATAGTCACAAAATTCACATGTAAAGCAGTTGTCTTCTTCCTCCGCGTCGCTGCAGCTTGCGTGGGCACAGATAAGACGACAGTTTTAACATTGGATTAACCATTCTTCTTTATTAAAATTAGAAAATTCATCATTAAAATATAAACAATCAACGTCTGATGTCTTTTTATCGTCTTAATCGGAGAAATCATCAATACTGAGAGTCGCGGTCTTACGCCGCTTAGAGTACCCGGTTCTACCCCGAGTGCAGAAGTTATAAAAAGCTGCATAGAACCACACAATGATTGGAGTAAATCCTTATTGTTTGATAGAGTATGAATCCTTAGTAAACGTATAATAATCTAGACTAAAAATTGTTATTAAAAGTGTAATGATTTTAAAGTAAGGATAGTTTAATATCAAACGAACGTTAGAGAGTTGGCGTCTTAAAACAAATAAACCTTCACAGAAACAGTGAATTCAACAGCTGCATCACGCCACTATGACCGTCCCTTTTTCTTGACTAGTAGAGTGCAATTCAGTATCTGTCCGCTAGACAGAAGAACTAATATTGCCAGAATCAAGGGTACCCGGTTTTACCCCACTCTCCCGTACTTATACAACTAACAGGGGCTAAGAAAAACACTTTGTAGCAAACAAACAAAGGTACTTTTCCGTTAGCCGGGCGCAAATGTCGCCAATTTTGAACAGCCAAGTCGCCAAGAGCGAAGCGATTTTCCGTTAGCCAGACGCAAATGTCGCCAATTGTGAACAGCCAAGTCGCCAAGAGCGAAGCGATTTTCCGTTCACATCAGGTATGCTTCGGTTCAGTTACGTATTATATGTGGAATAACATTAGCGGTGGATCAGCCATACCATTATCTCAAAATAAAGTGATGATGCTGTTGGGTTTACAGCCATCTTGCTGAATCAATTAAATAGGAAAATCAACAAATGGGAAGATCACGATCAAACCAGACAGCTAGGGTTCGAGGGCTGCTGGCGCTAAGATACGATAATAGTGAGCTGTAAAATTTATTAAAATATTCATTGTTTTCGATGAATATATCTTCGAGAAAAGTCACAGTTTCGTTACTTTTTATATCAATGGGAATTACTTTATATAAAAGAATAATGATCAAGGACGTCAATAGATTTGCGTTAACGTTGTCCAGGAGAATAGGGAAACTCGATTTTCAGTGGAAAGTTTGCTGTCGTTTTTTTTGTGCTCTATTAATTTAAGAATAATAGTCCACAAAGATCACATAGTAAAGCAATGTCTTCTTCCTTCAGTCCTTCAGCTTTCATTAGAACACTGAACAGAATTTTAACATTGGATTAACCATTCTTCTTCTTTAAATAGAAAATTCATCATTAAAATAAGAATCAACGTCCGATGTTTTTAGTCCGCTTCAAATCAATCAATACTGGAGTCGCGGTCTTAGCGTTAATTGAGTCTACCTTCACACGGTTGCGGTAGCTATAAGAAACATGTGGAGTAAATCTTATTGTACGATAGAATTATGAATCCTTAGTAAACGATGCTAGTACATAAGTCATTAAAATTTATTGTGTAAGTTAAGGATGGTTTAATGTCCAGCAAGAACGTTAGAGTCGTGTCTTGATAAAAATAAACCTTCACAGTTACGTGTAATTCAGCATTGCTGCATCACGCCACTATGACCGTCCTTCTTGACTGTAGAGGTGCAATTCAGCTATCTGACCGCTAGACAGAAGAATCTAATATTACCAGAATCAAGGGTGCTGGTTTTACCCCGCTCTCGTTAGCTTATACAACTACAGGGGCTAAAGAAAAACACTTTCAGCAAACAAACAAAGGTACTTTTCCGTTAGCCGCAAATGTCATAATTTACTGGTAATAGTCACCAAGAGCGAGCGATTTCCGTTAGCGGGCGCAACTGTCGGCTTGGTGAACAAAAGTCGCAAGAGACGAAACGATTTTCCCGATTAGTCGACACAAATGTCAAATTGTGGAACGCGCCCAGTGATGCGCCAAGGCAAGCGATTTTCCGTTAGACGGGGGCGCAAATTGCATATTTAACGACAGAACGCGAGCCAAAGTCGCCAAGAAGCGAAAC
>BGPR01002573.1:65917-87310 GCA_013235015.1 Araneus ventricosus | reverse complement strand
GCGATTTTCCGTTAGACGGGCGCAAATGTCGCCAATTGTGAACCAACGCGAGCCAAGTCGCCAAGAGAATGGTTGTAAGAAATTTGACGGAATTCTACATTATTTGGCGATTTTTCGATTGCGCCCGGCTAACGGAAAAGTACCCAAACAAAATCTTTGATAAAAGAGAAAAGCCTTTATAATAACAACTAGTTCGTATATAAGTAACTCATTTTAAGTAATATATAATCTCTAAGTTCGGATTTCAGTAACCATTTTATTATTATTTTCATACGATGCAGTGTTTTGATGAGTATCATTAGGGCCGCGGTGTCCTACTTGTAAGGTCTCTGCTTGCAGCCGGAGGATTCCGGGTTCGAAAACCGATTCCAATAAAGATCCGTTGTGTATGTGTGCCTGTTGCACGTTAAATCGGACGTAGTGGGTTAAACATCCTCTTGCTTGTGTTGTGCGAAAGTTTGGAGAGTGGGTTCCAACCCAGGTTTCCTCCTCGGGGTTCAAAATGATGAGGTCCGTCAAAACTGGACGTTAATATAACTAATCTAAACTAAACGTATAAATGGAATTATGTAATGATAGGATTTTGAGTATTAGCTGTCGCGCTTGTAATTTCTTTACATCTTTTTTTCAGTTTTACGTATCATTAGCCTAAACTATGGAATTAAAAAAATAACGCCTTTCATCAAAGAACTAGAAATGAAATGAGACATGCAAAAAAAAAAAAAATGCATTCAGTTACAAAACATGTCCGTTATCACTAAACGAAAGAAACACTTGAATTCCTCGCCATAAGAATAATATTTATTGATTTTTTGACACAATGCAAAACAAATCGGCCATTAAAGGCTTAATCATTCATTAGGCATTCTAAATTTCACCATCGTGTTAACGCAAAATGAGTGTGCTAACTAACGATCCTTATCTATCAACAAATTAAAAAAAAAAAATCCAGAACGAAATTAAGTTTCAACATTCTTCAACAACATTCCAAAGCCTCTTAATCATGTGGAGTCGGAAAAAAATAAACAGACAAAATTCTTATTTGGATTTCGCATTTTAAAATTCGGCTCACATGTGAATTGAGATAAAGCTGGAAATATCCGGAGGAAACATCCAAGTGAACAACCTTGGGCAACGCAATTAAACAGAGAAAAAAATCGCCGATTACAGAATCTTGAAGAAATTATGAAAGCAAACTGGAATCGGTAGCCTCGAGCTTCTCTCTTATGTCTTGAAGTACTTTAGTCATAAATCAAACATTCGACTATGATAGTTTTGACGTGTTGCTAAGCCAAGGCGATTCTATTTATTATAGTCAGACCTCTATTTAACGAACCTCTAGCGAATTTCTCTATTTTGCGAACTTTTCCTTGGAACCAAAAACATTTTGCGAATTTCTTCGCAAAATAACCTCCAAATAGCGAAGTACATTCTCTATTTAACGAACTTTTTCTTGTGATCCAATATGCAGTCGGACCTCTATTTAACGAAGTCGCTAAATTCCGAAAAAAAGTTCGTTATATGGAAAATTCGTTAAATAGAGATTCACCTTTTAAAATACTCAAAACAGATTTTAAATTCATAAACACTAAATATTATTAAGAAAGTAATTAATCACACCTTTATTTTGTAAATTAATATCTATTTGTTTTATATATTTTAAACATCAAAAAGAAATCTGCAAGGAAAACAAGAATAAAATAAACCATTTTCCGGGAATACACTGTATTTTCAATTTAAAAATAATTTTATATTAAAATTAATGAATTTTAGCATTTCATCATGCGAAGGTTTGTTGATTTCTGCATCATGATCATTTCAATCTTCGTCTTCATCGCAATTCATTGCTGTATTGTTTTTATTTTTCACCCTGTCCACTTCAAAACTGCCTCATCCACATCTTCATAGACACACGCTTTTAAAGGTTTGAACAAGAATTCGATGAATCATAATTTTGTATCTTATCAAGATTTTTTTTTATCATGGTTGATAAGCTGTTTGGAGGAATATGAAATTTTAAGGCAATATCCTTTTTTTTTCACGCCTTTATCCGCCCCATGAAGAATTAAAATTTTTTCTGTGATGCTCAAACACTTTCGCTTTGACATTTTCCAGCTTCAAGGTCATTGATCACCATAAAATGCGTTAAAAGAAAGGATAAGTTTGAAATGTTCAGAAATATTTTGAGTTATAGGGAGAAAAACAAATATTGGATCACAAGAAAAAGTTCGTTAAATAGAGAATGCACATCTCTATTTGGAGGTTATTTTACGAAGAAATTCGCAAAATGTTCTTGTTTCCAAGAAAAAGTTCGGAAAATAAAGAAATTCGCAAAACAGAGGTTCGTTAAATAGAGGTCCGACTGTATTTTTTTCTCCCTATTTCTCAAAATATTTCTGAACATTTCAAAATTATTCTTTCTTTTAACACATTTTATGGTGATCAATGACCTTGAACTGGGTTTACCAATCTCCTAACTCATCAAAAGCAAATCTCAGTCATTCTTTTCATTTCATCCAGGAGGTGCAACCTTTACCCCCCACTGTCCACTTCACTAAAAAAACTTTCAATATCCCCCTTCAATGGAGTTGTCCCGTGTCCTCGAACTTTATCAGTAATTAAATTTAAGGACGCATGTGGTAATGTATGCTTAAAATTACTTGTTGAAATAAATGCGATAATGTCATTAAAATTCATTAATTTTAATATAAAATTATTTTTTTTAAATTGAAAACACTGTGTATTCCCGGACAATGCTTTGTTTTATTCTGGTTTTCCTTGCAGATTTCTTTTTGATGGGTAAGACATATAAAACAAATAGATATTAATTTACAAAATAAAGGAGTGATTAATTACTTTTTTAAGAATAATATTTAGTTTTTATGAATTTAAAATCTCTCTGTTTTATGTAGTTTAAAGTATTTTAAAAGGCGAATCTCTATTTAACGAATTTTCCATATAACGAACTTTTTTTCGGGATTTAGCGACTTCGTTAAATAGAGGTCCGACTGTATATCTTAAGTAGTCATATTTGTATTTGCGAGAATTTTTTTTGTTTGTATTGTTTTTAAATCTGCAATGAAGTATTTTGGATAATTGCATCATCTGTTTGGTAATTATGTGGAATTCTGAGTAATATATATTTTAAACCCGTTAAATTTTCGCAAATGCCGCCCAATGTGATGAATAAGCTCTAATGAGTACATATTTTGTACGCCCAGATAATTTACTGAAAAGGTCAAGTTTTAGCGAAATTCCAATGATGCAAGTTTTAAATTACATCTCCGATCTTCTCATTTTTAAGAAGATAATATTTTGAAAACTGGGAGTGGTCTGCTCTCGAATTGTTCATATGCTTCTACATAAGAAACTCCCTTAATATAGTGTGCTTAAAAGTGATTGTGGCTATGTGCTATGCAGTTGAATGTTTTTTTACCCCCACACACTCCGGAAAAATACTCAAAACCTTTATGAAATTCATAACGAACAACAATTTTCTTATTAATGGTCCTCTAACAACGACTTAGTAAAAATTCAAATTCATGAACTATCTATATTTATAAAAGGCAATGTTTGTGAGCATGTGTGTGTCCGCGATGTCCAGACAAATCTATCGCACTTACAACCATGAATTTGGCACACAGGTAGTCGTAATGATGACTCAATGCACCTCGAAGCCCGAATTTTAAAATTTAATCTAGCAAATTTTTTAGTTAATGTTTTGTATTGTTTTAGGTCATTTTCGGGACGTTTATGGCTGTAATATCTTTTCTAATGATAGTTGAAAAACAATCAATGCACCATCGCATAGAACAAGCAGTTTTGTTCTAATGAATTTTGTTTTGAATTTCTGATGTAATTTACTGAATTTTGAGAAATTTTTAAATAATAGTCACTTTTATGGTAATTTTAACAGTAAAATGTCAAATTCATATGCACTTTTAAAATCTAGACTTATAAAAGGCAATATAATTCCTTTATTGGATTCATCTGCACGTGATGTCCAGACGAATCTATCGCACTTGCAGCCTTGAAATTTGGCAAACAGGTAGTCGCAATGGTGTCTGGATGCACCTCGAAGCCGGAATTTTAAAATTTAATCTAGAAATTTTTTTATTTAATTTTTTATGTTGTTTTGGGTCATTTTTCTCACTGATTTCTCAATTTCATGATTTTGGATAATTGTACGAAAAAAAAAAAAAAAATAGATATACCATAGGAAAGAGCAAACGATTTCCGTTCTAATGAAGTTTGTTTCGTACGTCTAACGCAATTTTCTAAATTATGAGAAATTTTTGAAAAATAGTCACTTTTATGGTAATTTTCAGTTCAGATTTCTTAAAATTCTCACATCCGACGTTCTAATGACGCTATCATTTTCAATTTTTTTCAGCTTATGACTGGAACGTTTCTGTTGGATTTATAACTAGAACGGTTAAAATATCTTTTTCCGTTTTTTTAAATCAATTTTTTCCTGGTCAGTTCAAAGAGATTTTTCTCTAGCGAGAATTCTCCCACAGAAGTTTCTCCGGAGCCTTCCCAACATGCATTGTTGCAATTTCATTGGCTGACGGTGCAGAACGCAGGATACGTCATCACTTTCAACTGAATGACTTCGATTATTATTTTCGGCAGTGTCTTAACGTGCTTATATCTCGCGTATTTTATTTGCTGTATAATAATCATTTTCACGATGCAATTTTTTTAATATTGTTTCGGATTAACGTACTCTGTCCTGTTTTCTACAGTTGAAATGTCATTATTGCGAAGAAAAATAAGCGGGGAAATCAATAATGCGTATCTTTTGTTTCGATTTTATTTTCAAAACTTTTTCGTGTCATTGTGGGTCTTTTTACTTTCTCGTATACGAAGTATACAAAGAGAAAGTATTGTAATCGTCAAAAAATTCGAACTCGAAATTTTGACGAATCTCCACGTTTTAGACCTCCCTGAGTCCGAAAAACACAGTTTTGGAATTATGTCTGTGTGTCTGTCTATCTGTGTGTGTGTCTGTCTGTGAACACGATAACTCTAAAACTATTAGAGCTACGGGGATGAAATTTGGTATGTGGTCTTTAAACATAATTTGTAGGTTTCTATCAAATTTTGGACAAAATCCCTCAACGGGAAGTTTGTCTGTCTGTATGTCCGAAGTCACGCGAACACTATAACTCAAAAACTTGAATAGCTAGATGGCTAAAATTTGGTACACAGTTTTATCGTCATGAATGTAGGTTCGTATAAAATTTTGGGACAAATCCGTCAAAGGGTTGACTGTCTGTCGGTCTGTATAATCGCATACCTGTAAAAATTACATCTCATAAGCCCTTTGGCTTAGATAAATAAAACTTTGTATCACGGATGCTAACATTAATTATAGACCTGCGCCCAAATTTCGCTTCAATCGGTTAAAAAAGAGGCGTTCAAATTGCATATTCAATTTTTTTAATCAGATTCTCCATGCGCATGCGTATTGGTAGCAATCTGTGCACGTGGAAGGATTACATGACTTTGTCCTTGAGCCAGCAAGAGTAGAAATCGGTACGCATTTAATCGGAACGCATCTCTTTGAATTTGTTTCTTTACCTAAATATTTTCTGATAGCCATTGGATTCTGGGTTTGAATTTTTTTATCCACGCGGGGGGGGGGGAGGGGAAACAGCACCTTTTTGGGGAAGTATACGAGAAAGTTTAGGGGAGAACACTCCCGCTGATAACTCAGTACAGTTGTATTCTGTTTACTAATTGATCGGTGAAATGGATTTGTCCGTCCCGTTTCATCTTTTCCCCTGGGTGGTGGGAGATGTGAATCGCATGCCTTTCATCTCCTATCTCTACCCAAAGGGGTCCCTTAATGACCACTCCCTCAACTGCCTTCTCCCCCATTCAGAACAGCAACCTGCCGAAATCCGCCCCACTAATATAGAAGTTGTGTTGCCGGTTACGGCCGGCTTAGGAGTTAGAGGGTTAATGGTCATAAAGGAGCTATATCCCGTCCCACCTTGTATACGTGTTTTGAGTGAAGTCACTACCACAGCTTAAATACTGAGGTCAGAGTCCTAATAACCGTCACCGGCCACGCCCCAACGCCTCCCGAAGGAAATAAGCAGTGGCGTAGTTGTAAATTAAGCGGCACCGGAACGCTCTGCCTTGGGTGATATTGTTTGGGGGGGATATCTCTCCACAATAAAATATTTTTTTTTCATTTTAAATGTATAATTATTTTATCTCGGTATTAGAATCATGAAATACTTAATGTCAGCGCTGAAACAATGCATATTTTAACGTTAATTTGTTTTTGATCAAGCATTAACATAATGCGTATTGTAGCTCAATGCGCGAAAATAATGGGCATGTTACAGAATAATTTTTTTGAATTTATGTTGATTTGTTAGATTAAACGATTGAATAAAATTAAGTAATGTCAAAGTAGAAGCACGACATTTATAAGTAATATAGAAAATATCATGGGTTTCCAGAAGCAACACACAAAACACAATTAAATGTTTGCAACTTTAATACTTTTAACCCCTTCCTCACACCACTTGCCAGTGGTTTATTACTTTTATTATTTTGAAATATCCGTCATATTTTCTATGGTAAGGATTAGTCAATCAATGGAAATCAAGATCATACAAAGAAGGCCAAAAAACAAATCAAGATCATACAAAGAAGGCCAAAAAACAAATCAAGATCATANNAAGAAGGCCAAAAAACAAATCAAGATCATACAAAGAAGGCCACAAACAAATCAAGATCATACAAAGAATGTCAAAAACAAATCAAGATCATACAAAGAAGGCCAAAAAAACAAATCAAGATCATACAAAGAAGGCCAAAAAACAAACTCAGAGGTAATCGAATAAAACCAAAAGCAAACAAGGAATCCATTTTAGTCCATTTTTTCAAGGGCTAAGGACTATTCGAAATGGATTCAAAATAATAATTGGGAAAATTTCCCAATTATTATTTTGAATCCATTTCGAATTTCTGTTAGAAGCTAGCATTACGCCAAACATAGCTTCTCTTAGCCCGAAATTTCCCAAACAAAGGACAAAGGAGATGTGTACTCCAAAAAGCATATTTTCAAAGGAAAGAGGAAAAACACAAACAACAAAACGCTAGTAAGATTGATTAAAATTATCAGCCATCTGGCTAAGTTAAAATTAGCCTTCATAAATAAAAACTTACCCCATGCCCATAGTTGAGAAAAAATAGAAAAAAAGTTTTCACGTAATCGCAAACCCACGCTAACTTTCTTTTAAAAGGAGGAATTATTAAAGAAAAAAGTCAATCAAGCTGTTTTAGGAAAGTATCTTACAATTTTTTTATTTTATTTACTATTATTATTTTCATTTTTTGTTTATTTCTCGTAAAAAGAAACCAGTGCCGGAACGGCGTTCCGGCGAGTTAAAAAATTGTAAAGCAGTGCAGGAACGCCCGCCGTTTCGGTGTGTTCCGGCTCCACTACTCCCCTGGAAGTAAGTATCGTTATCGGAGTGGAGACAACCCACTTACTCATCCATCTTCTCATACACGTTCTCGTGTGCCTTTCCATGGGTCGATCCAGGCGAAAACTGGGGCCGTTTTGCGGCCCTTTCACAAAATTCCACTTTATAAAAACGGCCCCTTCACAAAATTCCACTTCATAAAAACGGCCCCTTCACAAAATTCAAATTCATAAAAATGGCCCCTTCACAAAACTCAAATTCACGTAACATATAAAAATATGACTGCTAAAATTGAAGGTTTCACATGATAAAAAAATTTTTCACGAAAATATTTTTATTTTTCACAAAAATATTTTTATTTTTCACAAGAATAATTTTTTTTTACAAAAAGATTTTTATTTTTCACAAGAATAATTTTTTTTCACAAAAATATTTTTTTTTCACAAAAATAATTTTTTTTTCACAAAAAGATTTTTATTTTTCACAAAAATAATTTTTTTTCACAAAAATAATTTTTTCCCACAAAAATGGGCCCCTAAAAAAACCTGGATCGATCCCTGCTTTCAGTGGGAGAGGTTTCAATTAAAGACCTCTCATTGAACTGTTTGATGAACTTCATTTTTTTTGTTTTTTCAATGAACTTCAACAAATCTGACGCTTTCGTTAATCTGCAGTTCTTTGGTCTTTTGCCTGCCTGACTACTGAGAATCTACTGTGTATAGGCGCCGGTGGTCTGGTGGCGGCTTTGGCTTCGGGCCCGGAGGGCTCCAGGCTCGAAACCCTATTCCACTGAAGATCCGCAGGTATGCGGCCCGGTGCAAGTTAAATCTGACGTCGTGGGTCAAATCTCCTCCCGCTGGTGTGGTGCAGAAGTTTTGAGAAGGAGTGCCAGACCAGGTGTCGTCCTCGTAATCTGACAGAGATTCAAAATGACGAGGTCGGTCGAAAATAGCCCTCGTGTTGCTTCAAAACGGGACGTTAATATAACTAAACTAAACTGAGGTTGACGTAAACAACAGAATTTTGAATTATATTTTGTAATATTTATTGTATATAGTACAATTTCGGAATATTTTGTGCAATAAACATAGGATTCTGCTATTAAAATGCGTTTTCATAAATGAACTTCTTCGAAATCCGGTATATCAATATTCGGTTCCCTAAATTCCCTCGTGATCGAATATTGTCTGTAAAATGCGATTTCCCTCGACTGTACGTCCCACGATTCTCCACAACTGATTGTGAACTATTGTATACATATTAACTCTACATTTTTTGCGAATTGTGCAATGCTTTTGGCCAGTGGTGTATATAGCATAATTTTTTTCATAATTTTGTACTATTTTGTTCAATAAACATAGGATTATGCTATTAAAATGCGTTTTCATAAATGAGCCTCTACAAATCCGGTAGATCAATATTCGGTTCCCTAAATTCCCTCGTGACCGAATATTGTCTGTAAAATGCGATTTCCCTCGACTGTACGTCCCCCGATTCTCCACAACTGATTGTGAACCATTGTACATGTTACCAGCAAAGTTTGAAATCCGGCATTCTATAGAATACCTAGGCATTGTATATAATGCCTGAAACTAGCCAGCAATGTATGAAACGAATTATATTTCACACATTTTCTAGGCATTCTATAGAATGACAAATGACAAACCGGCAAAGTATGAAATAAATCGTCGATTTCATTATATAAGAAATAAAGTTAAGTGCAATTCAAAATTAAATTATTTGCTTCCTTGATGTAATAAGTAGATTCATAATTTACTTTGTTTTCTTTAATAAGAAAGGCATAAACTTTGATATGAAAACTTTCATTTTGCTTTACGAATTTTGAATAAAATATTTTTTAATGGTACTCTTTTATTATTTTTTATTTTAAATAACATTTGTATTTTTGAGGAATGCACGCCTTTTAAATAATAGCCTTATTATGAACTTTTCCCCATACTTTGCCTAAATAGCATTTGTCATTCTAAAGAATGCCTAGGTATTATATACAATGCCTAGGAAAAGTATATAATAAATCTCATATTTCATACTTTGCCTAAAAACGCCCGGCATTCTATAAAATGCCTAGGTATTCTATAGAATGCTGGCATTTCACACATTGCCGGTAACATATACATATTAACTCAATTTTTTTGAGAATTGTGCAATGCTTTTGGCCAGTGGTGTATATAGCATAATTCTGTGCAATAAACATAGTTTATTACTATTATAAAATGCTTTTTTTAAAATTTAGCTTCTACTAATCCGACACTTTCGTGAAACCGGCAGTCCTCTGGTCTGTTATCTGCCGGATTACTGGGAGTACTATTAATGTACGTAGGTTTTAAGAAATACATGGCTTCTAAAATAACTTGTATTTGATCTCTTAACTCCGTCGTGTTGCAACGGCAAGCCAAGCGGCAACCGCGGCTACCTGTTGAAGGTCAGGTCAGTGCTGACGGGGTTAGGAAGTCAAGATCGAAAGCTGAGCAAAAAGTACCTTCACCTCCTTCAGGTGAGGCCCGTGACCTTTAGCGAAGACAGACGATGAGCCGGACCTTGGTCTTTTTCTGCGTTACGAAACCGAGAGCTGGACTCGATTCCAGTTCAAAAATTCAGGGCCAGTGAGAGGAGGCCCTGAATTTTTGAACTCCATCTGCTGCAGCTAGGAAAGATAGCTCACAACTGCTTGCTGTTGCAGTTTTCTTGTTGTGGCGTTAATTGTCGGAATGAAAACAAACAGAGTGGAAGGACAGAAATATCAAATCCAATCCAGGTCACAGGAATCTGTAGCACGAGGCGGTTACACGTGATGCGAGGAGATTCGTGGGCAGCTATCTCTGGCATTTCGGGGAGAGGGGAAGAAATGACGGGAGGCTGTCTTTTCAAACAGCCGCTGATATTAAAGGCGTGGGACTACTTTACTCGCGTGACTCTTTTGTTTCTCGTAAGTTTTTAAGTTTAAGGAACTTCTGTTGTCACCATTTATCTCTAAAATAAGACATTAGTTATGTTTTTAACGTAAGTAGTCACCGAGATATATAGGATCTCCCACACCAAGTTTTGTGGCGTTTTGGCGTGTGAATCAATTTCCTTCCTGAGGTCCCAATGGGAGGAACGTGGTCCTACGTTAAAATTTAATAAAAAAATCCCTTTTCGGCAAGCTTGAAGGCAAAGGTAGATTCCTTTACGTTAATGTAACAAAAGTAATGAAATATTACATATTGATCAGTACAGACATAGCCAATGACTTTATTGTTTCTAAACATTGCAATATTTACGCTGTGATTCTGTTTTCATGACATTTAATTTTTTTACTATATCAAGGTTTTATCATTCCATTTTTCATGCCAAAAGGTTATGCTAAATTTATTGGTTAGTACACTGGTCAATTTTTTAAATATCTCAATATATAATCATTCAACAGGTAGGAGTCATAAAGAAATAAACATCTCAGCAGTGCAAATATCTCCTAGATAACATTAACCCAGCCTATCTGAAACAGTAACAAGAAATTGACTCTTGGCACGAATAGAGAAAGACTCTGTATTTAAAGATTAATTTATTTAATCTAGGTTACCATATAATTGTGCGAACATTACTTTGTCATATGGTAAAATCACATGACATGAAACATTTAAATACTTCTAAAGTGGTCTCATTTAGAAAACCCCTGGTTACAGAGATAGTAGTCCCTACATCTTAACATATAAGAGAATAAAAATTATTAAACATTGTGAGTGGCAAATTTAATATGCGTGTTTAAAGCATAGGATATGAATGCAGCCAATTTGAACAGTAAATTTAAATCTCCATCGACGGTTAAAACCAAATACTCAGACAGAAAATCCCAAAACAATTTTAAAATTAAGGAGATATTTTTCAATATCAAAAAGGATAAAGGGAACTCTTATTTAAATATCTATCTTTTTTGGCTATTTTATATTGAATTTATTAAACAAATCTTGGTCCCACCATGTTCAGTTAAATATCAAATTAAAGTAATCTGTCAAATTAACTAATTATCAAATTAACTATTAAAATTAATTGTTTGATTAATTAAAATTAACTATTTACTTAATTAATATTAAATACTTAATTGTGCCAAAATCAATGCCAATGATAAAATGGGGGAGGGGATTGAAAATGGCATTTTAGCTCATAACTTTAAAAAAGTTATAGCTATCAGAAATGTTTCATACAAAAGTTGTTTGTTATGAAGAGGCAATAATTCGCCTATTTTGAGTTTTCTTTCTATCTTCAATCGTAAAGGAATTATGGGAAAATGAAATTTACAGCCCCCCACCATTCCACCTCCTTTTAGTTGGTTAGCCCTTTTACAAACTCGGCCGATATTTTCACCGACCTTACAACATATCCCTCGCCTGTTAAAATCTAATCAAAATTACTCTAGTTATCGTGTTCACAAGATAACAAGGGCAAAAGCATTATATATTTACGTCTCTACTAATAATAACAAGGAAAAGAACATTTCGCCCTCTATTTTCATAAGGATTAGAGTTTTCAAGAATGAAAGCGGGTGAAAGAGCTTTCCAACAAGGGGTAATATGCATAGGTTAAAACGTACTTTAAGTTAGGGGGAGAGGAAGGGAAGGGAGGGAAAAATTACTTTTCAGCTCATACCTTCTAAACCATTGTAGCTATCGAAAAAGTTTAAATGCAAAAATTGTTCGTTATGATAAGACAATAATTCGCTTAATTTGAATTTTCTTTCTATTTTCAATTGTAAAGGAATTATGGGAAAATGAAAATTCCCCACCATTCCCCCCCCCCTTTGAGCTGGATAGCCCATCTACGAACTCGACCGAGATTTTCACCATCCTTACAACATACCCCACGCTGGTTAAATTTAAACCAAAATTACTCCAGTTATCGTGTTCACAAGATAACATGGTTAAAAGCGTTATACATACATATATATAAACTTTTTAACGAAGAGTGGTTTTGGGTTCTAGGAGTCATGATCGGTGAAGATCTGCAGAAATTTTCCGAAAGTCGTGTCATGAGAACCATTGCAATAGGTAGAGTTCCTATAAGGAATCTACCTAAAAGGGGGAAAATAAGGAAAGTGCGTTTTCTACATATCTGAAAGTTCGATACTTCATACGCATCATGATTGGGTTTTAATGAATGGAAACTCAAATAGCCACCTGACTGAGGAAAATAAGGGCCATAAAGGTGTGTATTTCTGAATGATAAAAGTTAATTTTTAGATTTCGAGTATATCCAGAATCCTAAGGGGCTGTCCATAAATGATGTCACACTTTTTTTCAATATTTTTTACCCCCTTTGTCACAAAGTGTCACATTTCACCATACTCCCTCCCCCCTTGTCACATGTCACGCTATATTGCATAAACATATACTTGCGGTTCAGAAACAAAGCACTACGTTACAGATCATATTTCAAATTTTATTTTTAAACTTTAACCATGTGTTTTAATGACATTTGTGAGAATAACAATAATAATGATTATATGTGTACTTATTTTGTACGAAATAAGATTAAAGTTTACAACAAAAAAACCTAATTAATATACAATAGTAATAAAATATTAATATAAAAGAGCAATTGAAAGCAGTAGTATTTTGGAATTTGAAATGGAATTTGCTATATTTTGCTTTAAATCTTATCTTTACTTTATGAACACAAAATACTCTTAAACAGGTTGAATTAAAAAAAAAAAAAACGCCTCAATAAAATCAACCTGTTTGTGCCACTACCAGTTCTACCACTCACCCAGGTGGGGCGACGTATCTTTTGTTGGACATTTCAAGGGTGTGACAGGGGGAGGTTTGCTTCTAATGGTGAAGAATTTCTGCTGCTACCATATTCTCAGAACCTACCCTGAATGCCTTTTTCGAAAAGAAAGGAATATAAGTGAAAAAAATCACATGAAAGTTGTTTTAGCCCCCATTAAAAAATACCCTCAAATTCTGATAATTTCAAAATAACTTCAAAATTGAATCTGCTGATTTTAAATGTTTTTATTTTAACCAAAATGTGTGATGTCACACTTCTTGTTAGCCCCTCCCACTTTGTCACAAACTGTCACAATTTCTTGAACCTCCTCCAAGTGTGGCATCATTTGTGAACGGCCCCTAAATTATATTTCTTCTAATTCCTTTTCTCTAGTCTCTTCTATCAGGAATCTCTCCATATAGTCCAGTCAATGAAGACCTAAAGATGCGTATGGAGATAACGAATTCTCTTCAAAAGTAAATTATACGGACCGACAGACAGTCAACTCGTTCACGGATTTGGCCCAAAATTTTATACGGACCTACATTCATGACGATAAAACTATGTATAAAATTTTATCCGTCTGGCTTTTCAAGTTTTTGAGTTATAGCGTTCGCATGACCTCGAACATACAGACAGACAGACTTCCCGTTGACGGATTTTGTCCAAAATTTGATAGAAACTTACAAATTATGTTTAAAGACCACATACCAAATTTCATCCCCGTAGCTCTAATAGTTTCCGAGTTATCGTGTTTACAGACAGACATAATTCCAAAATTGTGTTTTTCGGACTCAGGAAGGTCTAAAACGTGGAGATTCGTCAAAATCTCGAGTTCGAATTTTTTGACGATTACAATATTTTCTCTTTGTATACTTCGTATACGAGAAAGTAAAAAGCTGAAGTAGGATTTTGTCTAAGTGGCGGTAACTGACACTGTTCTTTTCGCCACAGTATGCACCCGAACTCGGAACCGTGAATGCTTCCTCTCAATTGAATGGGCATATGAAGAAAATTTTATTGAAAATAAAAAATAAATAAAATTTAAAAAAATTACAAAGTGAAGGTGACATCACAATACACACACTGTATACAAAGTTTCTTGGTTATAAAATGTGAACTAAATGCGAATAATAAAAATATGCAAACAAAACTCACTAGGCATAAAATAACATGAAAACATTACAGATGATTAAGATGGAATAAACAGTAATAAATAAATAAGTTAGTATAATATATGAATGAAAATTGACAGTAGTACGTGTACAGTGAACTGTAGCACCAAGTACGTTGATTTTTTGTACAGCCTGGGGGAAGAAATTATTTAAAACATAAATTGATTGGGTTGATTTGTGTACTGTATTAGTGAAGCAGAATAGGCACAGAAATTATCAACAGCTTTAAAAACTCATTTTTAAGAGCAACGCCGCGATTATCGATGAAGATGTTCATTTTCTTGAGTTTTTCACCTTCTTTTCAAGTAAGATTTTTATACTCTTCGTTTATGAGGAGTAAAATTTTTATACTCTTGGTTTCAGAAACCCGTGCCTATCACTCTTGGACGATTTTACTCCCCAGAGGGTTGATGCGAAGTAAGTAAGAAAAGCGATTTTTCAGAGTTCTTTGTTAGATGCGTTTTTCTTTCAGCTATTCTTTTCCGATGTTGATAACCATTTTCTTTTTGAGTCGTACTATTTTGTTTTAATTCCACATTTCTGTTAAGTTTCTATATGTTATTTAGTGAAAAGCAAAACATCTCCTTCTCCATCCTTCATCTCATCCCTATTTTGATGAAATCAAAAGCGACTGGCGCATGCGCAAAAGTATGGGGATTTCCGCACCTGAAAACAGACACTATCTGCAACGACTCAAAAGTTATTTCAGTTCAAAATTGTAGGTTAATGAAAAACCACACTCTAATTAGTAAAGAGAAACGACAAACTTGTAAAACCAAGTCCATTTATTCTGTATTGACAGCAATTGGTGAAATACAGTGCAATTTTTCTAAAGGGGTCTTTAACCCTCTGATAACTAACCCGGCCATAACTGGCCAGGCAACTTCTATACTAGTGGGCCGGTTATCGGCAGGTTGCTTTTCCGTAAGGGGGAAAAAGGCAGTTGCGCGAGTGGTTATATAAGGGGACATACGACTCTTACACATTGATAAAATGGTAGAAAACTGTCAAATTCGATACATTATACCTCTGAAATAATGCAATTCACAGACTCACTTTTTTTTGAAAAATATCTGTTCTTCCCCTATAGTGCTCACATTTTCAAACCTTCGTATTGGTATGTATTTATATGAGAGAGTAATAAATATGGATATAATTTTTGGAGAAAAAATGAGATAGTCGCCTTGAGCGCATGATCACGGATAAAATATTGGTCTAAACAAAATATTTTGGGTATCTAAGTAATCCAAACAGTCTATTTAAGAAACTGAATCACAATTTATTAACATTTAAATTTAATTTCTATTTTATATATCAATTTAAAATAAAAATTGTTAAAATTTCAACTTTTCTAACCCTCCCCAAAAAAACTTATTTGGAGAAATATGTACAAAAATGTGGTTCAATTTGTAGACCATAGTAGAATACATATTCGTTAAAGATTTTATGTAAAAATATTCGATAGTTCTTGAGATATCGTGCGCGCAATATAAAAAACACACATTTTGAGACGTAGCGCTTTAAAGATATGGCCAGATTCAATGTTTACGTTGAAGAGCTGATACATTTTCCTTCATAACGTTCATAGTTATGGGAATTTTTTAACGCGGATTGTTTTAAATTGTTCAGAAAAGACAGGGAAATAATATACAGTGGAGTCTCCCTATAACGAAATCGCTTGGTTCCAATTGAAAAATTCGTTATAGAGAAAATTTCTTTATACGGAGATTAGAGATTTTTGCAGTTATTTAAGTAAATGATCCAAACTTTTCAATAGGTGCGATAAGTTCAAATGTATTTAATTATGACTTTCAATTAAAAATGAAAGTAATATATATATTATAAATTTGTTAAAATTATACTAATTTTTATTGTATAAATAAACTGCTCAAAAGTGAAGACAATTCACCAATTTAGAGAATAATATGTACTAGTATGTACTTACGTTTATTTTACTTGAAAAATTCCGTTATTTTACATTGCTTTGCATTTCGTGATGTAAAATTTTCAGAAAATTTTTCCCATTTTAAGCGTAAGTGGTTCCAGAATCAGGCACGTGCGAGCGAAATGGTGGCACAGAAATGATCAACTTTCTTCAAAAATGACAAAAATCGAAAAGATAAATTTCTGAAAAAATGCGTTATAGGGAGACAACCACTTCGTTATATGGAGAATATTTTGAATGTTATTTAACATTCCGATTAAAAATTTCGTTATAGGGAGAATTTCGCTGTAGAGAGACTTCGTTGTAGGGAGACTCTACTGTATATATTTTTCATAAAATAGAAAATTTTCGAGGTTCAACAGTCGTATGTCCCTTTAAGGGATCCCTTGGGGGAGAGATAAGAGTTCAAAGGTCAGCCATTCATATCTTCCACCACCCGTAGTGAGGTGAAATGGAGAAATGATGCGGACGAATCCATTTCACTGATCCAATAGTTAACAAATCTCCGTATACAACTGTTTTCAGATTTTGAGAGACCTCAGGCGTCAAAGGGTTAAAAGAATTCAGAGAATAAAAATCATTCGTTTAAAAAATAAACGTATTAAGGTCATTGCGCATTTCACACTCGAGCTATCTCATGGAGGTCTCCAAATTTAGAAAAAATATCCCAATATCTCATGGAGGTCTCCAAATTTTATTCCAAATTTAGAAAAAATATCAGAATATCTCATGGAGGTCTCCAAATTTTATTCAAAATTTAGAAAAAATATCACAATACTTATAGTCAGTTCTCTTCAGTTTGTTCTTTTTTTATTTCTAGAGGTATAAATAAATTTTTATTAGGTATTGGATGTATTCGAATAAATAATGCTCTTCCAAAAAGTCCAAAAGCACAAAAAAGAAAAAAAACTTTTTAAAATTATGTTCTTTTTGTCTGTCTGTTCACCCCTGTGTATTTGAACCAAATCATTCAATAATATTACAGTATAAAAGCAATTTTTAAAAACACGCTTTTATACGTGCACTAAAAAGTTAATTTCTTTATCTTTATTATTTTCTACTTTCTAGTCTATATTTATAATTCGTGACAATAAGTATTGTGGACTCTTGATATCAATTTTTTTTCAAATTCAATACCAGGAGGTTCCACTGGTATCGAATCAAAATTAAATTAAACGAATTTATTGACTTAATTATTAAAAAGTTATTAAAATTATTAATTATTAAAATTATCAGTATTATTAAATATATTAAAATTATTAAATATAGCAAAATTATTAATTATATTAAATAAATATTATTATCATTAAAAACATTACATATTATTATTATTATTATTATTAAAAATATTATATATTATTATTATTAAAATATTATTATATAATAAAGATTAATTATGTTAAATAAATTATTAATTATTAAAAATTATTAAAATTATCAATATTATTAAATATAGTAAAATTATTAATATTATATATATTATTATTATTATTATTAAAATATTATTATATATTAAAAATTAATTATGTTAAATAAATTATTAATTATTAAAAATTAAATTAAACGAATTTATTGACTGATAACTTAGTTCTGAAAATATTGAACATGTGTATTGCCTTCGAGAACACACAAGTATACAAAATCTCAAACCTCTATCACATCAGGAATCGAGGGGAAATTCGATCGGAAAATTCCATCATTGCAAACATGAAACAAAGTAAATCAAATAAAAGTGAGGGAAAACGCATAGGGCTAGATGAACGGAATTTTGCACGTGAATCTTATACAAAAATTGTTGATTTTTATCAAGCTTTTACACCAAATCCGTTCATCGGAAGTGGAACTTTCTCTAAACAAATACTGGATTTTCTTCACTATACTGTAACAAGTCACAAAAGAGGACGGACCATGTTTACAAATATTTTTAAACATTCGCGGTGGTTAAAGTGAAATGACTCTATTACACACATTTTAAATTATGTCATTTATTAACCTTAATCTTTTTAATCTTTCGAAACGGAGAATTTGACTCGATTCCAGTTCAAAAATTCAGGGACAGCGAGAGGAGGCTCTGAATTTTTGAACTGCAGTTGCAGCCCTGAACTCCAGCTGCTGCAGTTGCCACTCACGTCCAAAGATTGTATATATTTTTAATTATCGTGTTTATTTACATTTGCGCTGCTAAAATATTTCGAAAATGTTTCTTTAATTTAATCGTCTTCATGTTGCCGTGTCTATAAATAAAAATCTCCTTAGTCTGAAATATCGTGGTATGATAAAATTTTCGGCTTGATTCGCAGTGTCGGCGACTCGGTTTGGAGAGGGGAAATATACATCTACATGTAATGATCTCACTTAATTTTATTTCAAATTCTAAGATTATATATTTTAAAGTGTTAATGTATTCCAAAATCACTTTTCTTAAACTCCAGCTTCGTTCTATTCCCTGCGCTGGAGGTATATTAAATCTCTCGTCTTGGCATATTTATTACTAAAAGAATATTTTAATCGTTTCCACGCGCGCACAAATCGCGAAATCAGCGACTCCTTGGCGCTAGACTTTTCCCCTAAAACGCTCACGTAATTTATTAAAAATAGCCAATATTCCCTTCACTTCGATCACGTGTTATATTGTTTTCCCTTATCTGAGAGAATCGGGGATTTTCTGTAGACTTTTACTGAAAACTTCAACTAAGATGTTGGTATGTTCGCCACTCTCCAAAATATTTTTATAATAAAGCAAATTGGTTAACAACTCGGCTGTTTTATGACTGCAACGACGAAAAAATTTTATACATATCATACATATATACAGATACATATCATGTACATATATATACATATAACGTATCCGTGGTTGTAGTTGTTGAAAATAAACAGGCCGAGCAAATAACTACCTCTTATTTTATTATCAATAGGAGAGTGGTGAATATACGTCCATCTCTGTTTAGGTTACAAGCGAAAGTGTAGCAGCAAAATCCCTGTATTCTCTCGGATAAGGGAATAACATATTGACACGTGATCAAAGCGAAGGGAATATTGGGTATTTTTAATACGTTACGTAGGCGTTTCAGGGAAAAAGTCTGGAAAAGAATTCGTGATTTATGTTGGAGCGTGGAAGCGATTAAAATATTCTTTTAGTAATAAATATGCCAAAATGGGAGATTTAATACACCTCCAGCGCGGGAAAAGAACGAAACTGGAGTTTTAGAAAAGTGATTTTGGAATACATTAAGATTTTAAAATATATAATATTAGAATTTGGAATAAAATTAAGTGAGATTATTATATACATATACATATCAATTCATACATATGCAGATACATATATACATATACATATGCAGATACATATATACATATACATATCAGACATTCATACATATACATAGATTCAGATACATATTAATTCAAATCAAAAACCAGTTTCAGAGAGGAATCGCTTAGTATTACAAACATGCATTCTACATACTAAGCGTTAAGCGAACACGGAGCACAGCAAGCAGCAGACATGAAACATGGCGAACATCACAAGACATGCATCGAGAAGTGAAGCAGTAGGCACACTCTGCTGCCACATGACGCAACAAATATTTTAAAATACAGTTGCAGTTAATTCCGAACATGCCACCCCCCTTGGACACTTGTCCAACATCAGGAAACGGAAAACTGACCACCTTGCTGATGGCTCTGCGAAACAGTCCTGTTGTTGCTAAAGTGAAAAAGTCTTTCCGCTCGTTACAGTGATAGTCGGTCGAACTTTCTTGTGTGCCAAAATACCGTCAGATTTGAATCGCCAATTACTGACGAAACTAATAATGCGAAAAGAATGGTTGTCTCCACAACGGATAGATCATATCTGTAAGAGTTTGTCGCATAGTATTTGTTTTGCCTGTGACGTCATCGTACCGGTGTAGGCGCATGCGCGTGAAAGTTATGAATTAGCTTTATGTATAGTTATAAGTAAGTGTAGCGTGGAAACGCGTTTAGAGAGGAGGTTGATTCTGGTGTCATTTTAAAGAGCTTGAGGAGTATTACTAGGACCCAAAGTGAGAAAATAAAAATATTTATCAGAATATAAGTAAAAATCGGTATTAAATTGAAAATTCCAAACTTCGCATGTTTTTTTATTATAATATGCAGAGTTTTCTTTCGAATTGTACGAAACTTGCAGAATACTTGACAATACGTGAAAGAAACATTGCAGTTAAATTTGAATTCAAAAATTTGAATATTACGGGAGATATGAGATAATGTTTTACTGCGCATACGCGAAATGTAGTTCTATATACTGTCAACAGATGGCGCCATCAAAAGCTACTCTAAATAAAACACAAGAAAGGCGCAGTTCGGGTCCGCGCCTTAGAGTTTTCGTGAAAACGTCGGGATAATCATTGCTTCGTTTTCAGTTACATATTGCTGTTTATTGAATAAAAATCGAAAACAAGTTACTAAGCCTTTTCCAAATTACAACTCCCTTAAGCTAGCTGTTATAATGGGCTTAACTCTCATACATCTTATTTCAAATTTGGCAGGCCAATGATTGAAAACACAGTTTAGGGGCATTGTTGCACTGTTTCAGAACCCATTTCTGATATTTTTTGACAGTATTTATATTTAGAATCGTTTAGGTTTGCACTCTTTTAACACAAAAAATTAAAATCGCAATTTCGAATATATACACTTATGTTGGCAATTATCATAAAATATTACCTTAGAATTCTTTCACGAAAATGAAGGTGATATTGACCGATCTTAATTAGCTACAATATTTTATTTTACTCTAAATAAATTTATACTTACGAGTGATCTCGAAATCTTTTGTGGTCGATTCCATTCTACTATCAAGATATTCTTTCAACTGAAATAAATTTACAAAGTGTTTTAATTCCTTTTTAAAATTTTCTAAAAGCGCTTTTTTTTCACTTCTTATCGATCAGCTTCAGAACTACAAATAACGAAAAACAATGATTCCTCTTCTGACCTGATGTTTAGAGACTATTAATTCCTTTAACTGACAACATATGTGTTGATGTGTTAAAAGACAAGATAGACCATG
>BGPR01002573.1:6280-38429 GCA_013235015.1 Araneus ventricosus | reverse complement strand
TCCAAAAGCCTAGCCTCGCACAATGAAAGGGTTTAGGAAAAGAGTTAAATCAGCTATTTTGAATTCCACTCCCGAAAATCAACTAGCGGGAGTGACCTCCCCTAAACTTTCTCATATACTTTTCAAATATTTGTCATTTCCCTTTCCCCTGCGTGGATAAAAAATTCGAACTTACTGTAATCCAGAATTCAATGACTATCAGATGGTTTTTCATTGTAGATTATAATGATAGTAAAATATTTAGGTGAAAAATCATATTGAAAGAGATGCGTATGTATTAAAACTTAGCAATATTTATTTTCTATCAAACAGTAGCCAATGCAAGCTCCGTGTGCGGAGGAGAAAACAGGAGAAGACCTTGTTCATTAGCTTGCGCATGCGCAGAGATTGCTTCCAGTACGCAAGTAAAACAAGGACAAAGTGACGTAATCCTTCCGCGGGCACAGAGATTGCTACCAGTACGCATGCGTATGGAGAATCGGATCAGAAAAATTAATTATGCAATTTGAACGTCTTTTTCTTTACCGATTCAAACGAAATTTGGGCACAGATCTATAAATAATGTTAGCTACCATCATACCAATTTTTATTTATCTCAGCCAAAGGATTTAGGAGATATAATTTTTTAAATTATGCGATTATACAGTCCGACAGATAGTCAACCCTTCGACGGATTTCGTCCAAACTTTGATACGGACCTACATCCATGGTGATAAAACTGTGTTCCAAATGTTATCTATCTAGCTATTCAAGTTTTTGAGTTATAGCGTTCACATGAACGCGGACAGACAGAAAGACAGACTTCCCGTAGACGGGTTTTATCCAAAATTTGATAGAAACCTACAAATTATGTGTCAAGTTCACATACCAAATGTCATCCCCGTAGCTCTAATAGTTTTCGAGTTATCGTGTTCACAGACAGACATAATTCCAAAATTGTGTTTTTCTGATTCAGGAAGGTCTAAAACGTGGAGATTCGTCAAAATCTCGAGTTCGAATTTTTTGAAGATTACAATACCTTTTCGCTGTATACTTTGTATACGAAAAAGTAAAAAGTTGAAGAAGACCTATTGAAAAGATCATGAAAAACAACCAGCGGGAGTGGTCTCCCCTAAACTTTCTCGTATACTCCTAACAAATGTAGAGAAAACCAGCGGGAGTGGTCTCCCCTAAACTTTCTCGTATACTCCTAACACATGTAGAGAAAACTAGAATAATAAAAGACGTCAAATAAACTTCCGTCGCAAGTAAACCAAAGTTGGAACCACGCGTGGTTTGAAGGATCAAAACAAATTCAAATCCTCTGCTCATTCTTTTGCGCAACAGGACCTGGCGAGACTCCCTAAATGTTTGTTTCCTTACAAAATCACTCCAGAATTTGTTTTTGGCAAACTGCCAAGTTTCGGAGCGTCCCTTTCTTGCACAGGCCTTACCACTGGTAGGCATGCGCAGGGAGTTAGTTTCAAAACTGAACAAGTATGCGATTATACAGACCGACAGACAGTCAACCCTTTGACGGATTTGGCCCAAAATTTTATACGGATCTACATTCATGACGATAAAACTGTGTATGAAATTTTATCCATCTGGCTTTTCAAGTTTTTGAGTTATAGCTTTCGCATGACCTCGAACATACAGACAGACAGACTTCCCGTTGACGGATTTTGTCCAAAATTTGATAGAAACCTACAAATTATGTTTAAAGACCACATACCAAATTTCATCCCCGTATCTCTAACAGTTTTCGAGTTATCGTGTTCACAGACACACACACAGACAGACATAATTCCAAAATTGTGTTTTTCGGACTCGGGGAGGTCTAAAACGTGGAGATTCGTCAAAATCTCGAGTTCGAATTTTTTGACGATTACAATACTTTCTCTTTGTATACTTCGTATACGAGAAAGTAAAAAGAAAATCAACAAAGACATAATTTAAATTTTCTTGGAAACAACGAAATGTTAAAATAAATCTTTTCCCTGAAAAATCGAAAAAATATATGAAATACTCTTATGATACATGTGATTTAGACTCTTGACAATTATTCAGTCTTTATATATAAAAGGCAAATACCATGACTCACTGACTGACTCACTCATCACGAAATCTCCCAAACCACTGGGACTAGAAACTTGAAATTTGGCAGGCAGTTGCTTCTTGGGTAGTAGGTGCTCACTAAGAAAGGATTTTTCGAAATTTTAATTAGAATTTAAATTATTTAAAAATTACTTTAAATTTTAACGTTTTTCCGGAATAACTTCGTATCCTATTATCGCAAAAAATACATCATCTTAAAGATAAAAAAAATTAGCTTTTCAATGACACCGATCTTATTTCCATGCGATATTTTGTTCAATTTTAATTAATGTTTCAAAATGTTTTAAAACATGAATTGTAACAATGTTTCTATTGTTGTAAATAAAATTCAAACCATCTCGTTATTTCAGCAAATCTTTTATTCACGCGCTTTTCCAATTGTTACGGTTGCGATAGTATAAATTGTTTTCTTGGGAAATTAACTCCAAAACAGAATTTTCACTTTAGTATTCATTGCATTTCTGAAATATTTTATCGCACCTGCTTCAAAGTAATATTTTTATAAAGCGTGGCAACAGATATTGATTTCATGTTTGTTTTTATTGTGTGTGAGGTGCACTGAAATGCTTTTCGTCCTTTCTTCAAGCTTTTAATGGCATGCTTTCCTGCCATTTTAAAATTATGAGGCATGAAACCGGTTTCAAATTTTTATATATTGCATTATAGGTAATTTTTTATTAAAATTTTGGTCAGGTCTAAGAGTACAGTACTGCCGCCAAACTCGAATTTCCTCAAGTGATAACTCATCAAATTTGATATTAGAAACTAGAAATTACAGCCTGAAACAAGGAATTACAAAAAGGCAATAGTGTTCGGGAAAACGAACTAATTTTTAAATTTTATTGTCTACCTCCTATACTCCCCGGTCTTTTAGATGTGTATGAATTTTTTGCCGCCTCACTTTTTGTACCCACTGGTTCACAGGGGTCTCCAGCATGTTCGCGACCACATTCAGCGTTTATCATTCTACTGATGAGTGATAGATGAATTGAGTGAGAGTTATTTGAAACTCAGTTTGTTAGTTTCGTCAGCTGCGATGCATCCTACAGAATTGTATCGCTGGCATTTTTAAATTTACGTCTTTAAATATTTTACTATCTGTCAAATACAATACAATGTTCAGATTTTTGTTCAACTTTCCTGAGTTATCGCGGCTGAAACTGCGACGGGTAATGCTATAATTAAAATAAAATGCAAAAATAAAAACTAATTTAAACGGGCGAACCAGCTGGTCGCCGAAGGTGGCTAGTTAAGAGCATAAATTCAAAAATGTCAGTAGATGGAAATACGGAAAGCGAAGACTATTTTATCAATAAGTAACCTGATATTGATGATTGGCTACAGGTAAAATATACAAGGAAGAAAATAATAAGACGATTTGTTGATCAAATTCTTAATATTTCTGAAGATGGACTGAGCATAAAATTTGCTCGAAGAGTAGATTCCAAATTTAAATTGCCACCAAATGAAGGCATTGCTGCCATTGATGGAACCAAACTGAAATGATTCTTCGACCATCAAACATCACCACTAAAAATGACCATGTTACTAGTTTTGTTTTCATAACTGGTTTTGAAGGACTTTTTGTATCTTGGACAAGAAGCAGAAAATTGCTGAATAATAATAATAAGAAATACAATTTATAACATTGTATTTTGTAGATATTTTTTCAGAATTGGCTTAAGCAAAACTACTGCATGGATCATGTATCTCTCTCAAGCCACAATGTGAAGCAAAAAGTAAATAATTATTAAGCAATTCAATTGGATGAAAATGGCTAATTTTCTCAGTTAATTTTGAAGACAAAATACCAAAATTCACACTACAATATTTTATTTTGCAATAAAAAATTATAATTTTTTTTAAAAAAATGAAATTTAAAAATTGAAATAAATAAATAAACAAACTATCCCCAGTTTCCCCTACATGTAAAAAATGGACTGAAATTTAATTCTTATATTTCAACCTGTTAAACAAAAAGTATGAGTTAAGTCTTCTCTCATCAATGAAGGACCACGGTGGCCTAGTGGTAAGGTCTCAGGTTCGAAACCAGATTCCACTGTAGATCCGTCGTGTATTGGGCCTGCTGCACGTTAAATCATACGTAGAGGGTCAAACGTCCACCCGTTGGTGTGGAGCTGAAATTTGGAGAGGGGGTGACAGTTCAGGTGTCATCCTCGACATCTGACAGAGGTTCAAAATTACGAAGTCCGTCCCAAAAAAGTTCTCGTGTTGCTTCAAAACGGGACGTTAATAAAACTAAACTAAACTCTAATCAAAGCCTCAGAAAAGCAGCGTTTATACGTTTCGCATTTATACGTCGTTTCTTCACAGTCCCAATTCATTCGTAACCATTTGTAATGATAAAGTACTTCGTTTATACGACGAAAAGTTTCAGTTATACGTCGTTTTCCCCCTTTCAAAAATTCGCAAATTTTCTGCCTCTTCTCCATGCCCATTAAGGGGGAACTAGAAAGCAGGGGGTAGAACATAATGAAGGATGTGAAGAAATCATTCAGCCTTCTTTTAAAAACAAATGGACTCTATTGAAAAGGTTCGAACTTTTCTCGTTTGTCAACACACTAGTGAATGAATGAATTCGCAAATTCTGCCTCAACTCAAAAGCTTGGAAAGCCAGATGGATAAAATTTTATACACAGTTTTATCGTCATGAATGTAGGTCTGTATAACATTTTGGGCCAAATCCGTCAAAGGGTGACTGTCTGTCGGTCCGTATAATTTACTTTTGAAGAGAATCCGTTATCTCCACGCGCATGCGTACTGGAAGAACGGAGAGGAATTTCATTACATAGTAGCGAATTACGTCAGTTTGTCCTTGAGCCGGTAAGAGAGGAAAATCGTTACGCGTCTCTTTGAATTTCATTCTTTGCCTAGATATTTTTCAATCACTATAATGAACCAGCGGGAGTGGTCTCCCCTAAACTTTCTCGTATACTTTCTAAGTGGAGATTCGTCAAAATCTCGAGTTCGAATTTTTTTAAAGATTACAATACTTTCTATTTGTATACGAGAAAGTAAAACAAAAAAACAAACAAACCTGAAATCAAATATCTGTTGCCACGTTTCAAAAAAAATATTACTTTGGAGCATGCGATAAAATAGGCAATGCAATGAATATTAAAGCGAAAATTCTGCTTTGGAATTGAATTCCCAAGAAAACAATTTATACTACCACAACCGTAACAATTGCAAAAGCGCGTGAATAAGAGATTTGCTGAAATAATGAGATCGGTTTGATTTACAACAATAAAAAAATTGTTAACAATTGATGTTTGAAAACATTATATATTGTTGCAAATAAAATTTACAACAATAACAGATTGCTACCAATACGCATGCGCATGAGAATCGGATTAAAAGAAATTTAATATGCAATTTGAACGCCACTTTTTGACGGATTTGTTCCAAACTTTTATACGGACCTACATTCATAACGATAAAACTGTGTACCAAATTTTATCCATTTAGCTAATCAAGTTTTTGAGTTATAGTGTTCACATGACCGCGGACATACAAATAGACAGACTTCCCGTTGACGGATTTTGTCCAAAATTTGATAGAAACCTACAAATTATGTTCAAAGACCACATACCAAATTTCATCCCCGTAGCTCTAACAGTTTTCGAGTTATCGTGTTCACAGACAGACACACAGACATAATTCCAAAATTGTGTTTTTCGGAATCAGGGAGGTCTAAAACGTGGAGATTCGTCAAAATCTCGAGTTCGAATTTTTTGACGATTACAATACTTTCTCTTTGTATACTTCGTATACGAGAAAGTAAAAACTTTCTGATAGTCATTGGATTCTGGGTAACAATAGGTTCGAATTTTTTTAGCCACGCGGGGGAAGGGGAAACGGCACCTTTTTGGGGAAGTATACGAGAAATTTTAGGGGAGAACACTCCCGCTGGTTTTGTTTGTCAACACACTAGTGAATGAATGAATAAGCAACTTTTCTTGTTTGTCAACACACTAGTGAATGAATGAACTTTGATTCATAGTGCTGTACTGCATAATCACAGTCAATCAGCACATCAGTCTAAAATTAAAGGTTTTTTTTAATTAAACGCCTACCTGCATGCACATAGATCGCATGAAATAAGTAGAATATGTGTGTCTGTGTGAGTACATACTTAAAATATGCAATTAAGGTATGATTCTTCCATTTTTATTTGCTTTAGTAGCATTAAGTTCATAATAATCAAGGTTGTTTATTAAAATTTCAATTATACGTCTTTTCGTTTATACGTCGTTTTACGTCAGCCCCTCGAAAGCCGTATAAACGGTGCTTTTCTGTACCTGTAATTGTAAACGAGCTTCTCCGTGCCTATTAAGGGGGATCTAGAAAGCAGGGGGTACCAGCCGTTTCTGGGTTGGGAGACATTTAACAAATGGATTTATTAATACGAGACTTTACTTTCTCGTATACGAAGTATACAAAGAGGAAGTATTGTAATCGTCAAAAATTTCGAACTCGAGATTTTGACGGATCTCCGCGTTTTAGACCTCCCTGAGTCCAAAAACACAATTTTGGAATTGTGTCTGTCTGTCTGTGAACACGATAACTCGAAAACTATTAGAGCTACGGGGATGAAATTTGGTTATGTGGTATTTACACATAATTTGTAGGTTTCTATCAAATTTTGGGCAAAATCCGTCAACGGGAAGTCTGTCTGCCCGCTGTCATGTGAACACCATAACTCAAAAACTTGAATAGCTAGATATATAAAATTTGGTACACAGTTTTATCGTCATGAATGTAGGTCCGCATAAAATGTTCGACCAAATCCGTCAACGTGTTGACTGTCTGTCGGTCTGTATAATCGCATACTTGTCAAGCATTCGTTTCAAAACCGATCTCCATGCGCATGCGCATCCACTTAGCAATTTCTGGTACCAAGCGGGAGGATTACGTCACTCTCTCCTTGAGACGGAGTTTGTGATAGATATTTTTTATCTCCTGTTTTGTTTTCGCTCGCTCGTATAATAGCGGATCTTGCTGGAGTGCGATGGAAAATAAATATTGCTAAGTTTTAATACATAGGCATCTCTTTTAAAACGATTCTTCACTTAAATATTTTACAATCACTATAATCTGCAATGAAAAACCTTCTGATATTCGTTGCATTCTGGATTACAGTAGGTTCGATTTTTTTTATCCACACAAGGGGAGGGGAAATTACAAATTTTTGAGCAGCATACGAGAAAGTTTAGGGGAGGCCACTCCCACTGTTTTTTTCTTTTTACAAACGAATAGGTACTTTCTAATCCATTATAGCAGTGGTGCGCAAACTATTTTCATTTCTGAAAAAAAAATTGTTAATTTTTGTGTTAAATTTTGTCCCGACCCCTCTTTGTGTCGCGACCACGTTTATCGACGAAAAGCCTTTTTTTTTTTATTATAAAGAAATTTCTTTGAATTTTGCGACCCACAAAAATTTCTCTCGGGACCCACGGTTTGCGCACCGCTGCACTAAAGGGATGAAAAAAAAAATTGTTTCATGACTTAGTAGTCCATGCGAAAGAGGAGGTTTTAATGGTATAGAAACAGTCAGAACCCTAAAACTGATTTTTGGACCACCAACCTCCTCTCTTCCCAACCTGTCACGGGCCGCGGTGACATGTTGGTCATCGGGGCGGAGTGTTCCAGGGTCTAAGCTCGATTCCTCTAAAGACCCGCCTCGTATGTCGGCATAGTGCACGTTAGATATTACATCGTGGGTCAAACGTTCTCCCGCTGGTGTGGTGCGGAAGTTTGGAGGGAGGGCAGCAACTCAGGTGTCGTCCTCATCATCTGACCGCGGTTCAAAATCAGGAGGTCCGTTCCAGAATACCGTGGCTTCGAATCGGGAAGTTGATACTCAAAATTTATAAACTTCCAGCCTGTCAGCATATTATCAAAGACATGACAGCATGCGTATCCCTCTGTACACAACAGCGATGAAACTAGAAGAAATAAGGGACGTGGCTATCAGAACAAGATCATGAGTCCTAATCAACGCATGCGTAATAACATCTACGGAGAGAAACCAGCGGGAGTGTTCTCCCCTAAACTTTCTCGTATACTTCCCCAAAAAGGTGCTGTTTCCCCTTCCCCCGCGTGGCTAAAAAAATTCGAACCTACTGTACCCCAGAATCCAATGACTATCAGAAGGTTTTTCATTGTAGATAAATTCAAAATAAATGCGTACGGATTAAATGCATACCGATTTTCCACTCTTACCGGCTCAAGGACTAAGTGACGTAATCCTTCCGCGTGCACAGGGATTGCTACCAGTACGGATGCGCATAGAGATAGGATTCGTTTCAAAAGTAAACAAGTATGCGATTGCAGAGACCGACAAACAGTCAACCCGTTGACGGATTTGGCCCAAAATATTATACGGACCTACATTCACGATGATAAAACTGATGTACCAAATTTTACATATTCAAGTTTTTGAGTTATAGTGTTCACATCACCGCTGACAGACAGACTTCCCGTAGACGGATTTTCTCCAAAATTTGATAGAAATCTACAAATTATGTTTAAAGATCACATACCAAATTTCATCCCTGTAGCTCGAATAGTTTTCGAGTTATCGTGTTCACAGACATAATTCCAAAATTGTTTTTTTTTTATTCAGGGAGGTCTAAAACGTGGAGATTCGTCAAAATCTCGAGTTCGAATTTTTTGACGATTATAATATGTTCTCTTTGTATACGAGAAAGTAAAAACTACTTTAGCGGAAAAGGAGGGGAAATAAGCCATTGAATTAGAAAAGTATTACCTTTTCCTCCTGCAGGATGCACAATCCATTCAGAATGAAGTTGGGGATACGTACTCGAAATTGCAGCAGTATAAGTAAACCATCGGGAGTGGTCTCCCCAAAACTTTCTCGTATCTGCCCTAACGAGGGTGGAGAAAAAATAAACAGAGCGGCAGTAACATGGACGATTCTCTAACAAAGGTGGGAAAAAACGCGCGCGCCGTTTTTACTTTCTCGTATACGAAGTACACAAAGAGAAAGTATTGTAATCGCCAAAGAAAATTCGAACTCGAGATTTTGACGAATCTCTACGTTTTAGACCTCCCGAGTCCGAAAAACACAATTTTGGAATTATGTCTGTGAGCACGATAACCCAAAAATTATTAGAGCTACGGGGATGAAATTTGGTTTGTGATCTTTAGACATAATTTGTAGGTTTCTATCAAATTTTGGACAAAATCCGTCTACGGGAAGTCTTTATGTCTCTCTGTCCGCGGTCATGTGAACACTATAACTCGAAAAATTGGGTAGATAAAATTTGGTACACAGTTTTATCATCATGAATGTAGTTCCGTATCAAAGTTTGGACCAAATCCGTCGAAGGGTTGATGGTCTGTCGGACTATATAACCGCATACTTGTAAAAATTATATCTCCTAAACCCTTTGGCTTAAATAAATAAAAAATAGGTATGACGGTTGCTAACATTAATTATAGACATGTGCCCAAATTTCGTTCCAATCGGTTAAAAAAAAGGCGTTCAAATCGCATATTCATTTTTTTAAATCCGATTCTCCATGCGCATGCGTACTGGTAGCAATCTCTGTGCACGCGGAAGGATTACGTCACTTTGTCTTTGAGCCGGCAAGAGTGGAATCTAGCAGTATGCTTTTTAATCGGTAAGCATTCATTTGGCGGGGGGGGGGGGCCGGATTTTTAACCTAAATATTTTGCAATCACTATAATCTTCAATGAAAAACCTTCTGATAGTCATTGGATTCTGGGTTACAACAAATGCGAATTTTTTTTATCCACGCGGGGGAAGGGAGACGGCACCTTTTTGGGGAAGTATACGAGAAAATTTTGGGGATACCACTCCCGCTGGTTTTCTCCACTGCGTTAGGGGTTCTTGTTCGTTTTACTGCCATTTAGCTTATTTTTTTCTCTACATGTGTTAGGAGTATACGAGAAAGTTTATTTCCAAATGGAATTAAGGGTAGATACTCCAATTTTGGCCACATTAAGAGAAAATTGGAAATGGAAATTTCACAGTGGATGACTGTTTAAAGCATATAAAATCATACTTATACTATTCTTTAGCCAATTTTATTGGCTTTCTACTAGTTATAAAATTTTTCTTAAGAATATTTTAGATTTCGAGTAATGAATTTTTAAATAAATTAACCCAATTTGCACCAGTTTTGGCCACCTTGCACTAGTTTTGGCCGATTTTATGCACCAGTTTTGGTCACACTAATATTATATTTTTAACAGACATTTTAATGAAATTTCAGCACAAATAAATCAATTTTATGCAATATGCATTTTAGTACACTATTTTCTGTTATTTTAAATGTGATTTTTTTATGAATTTATAAAGATATAATAAAATTTACCTAAGTTGATTTTAGCTGCAGATTTCAATTTTAAAAGAAAAGAAACGGGAATGCAGAAAACAATAATTTAATTTGGTTGATAAAATGCAAACTGTATATACTCGCATAACTTTTTTCGATAAAATATGAAACAAACCAGCGGGAGTGGTCTCCCCTAAACTTTCTCGTATACTTTCTAAGTGGAGATTCGTAGTGGAGATACTTTCTCTTTGTATACTTCGTATACGAGAAAGTAAAACAAACAAACAAACAAACCTGAAATCAAATATCTGTTGCCACGTTTCAAAAAAATATTACTTTGAAGCAGGCGCGATAAAATAGGCAATGCAATGAATACCAAAGCGAAAATTCTGCTTTGGAATTGAATTCCCAAGAAAACAATTTATACTACCACAACCGTAACAATTGCAAAAGCGCGAGAATAAAAGATTTTCTGAAATAATGAGATCGGTTTGATTTACAACAATAAAAAAATTGTTAACAATTGATGCTTGAAAACATTATTTATTGTTGTAAATAAAATTTACAACAATAACAGATTGCTACCAATACGCATGCGCATGAGAATCGGATTAAAAGAAATTGAATATGCAAATTGAACCCCTCTTTTTGACGGATTTGGCCCAAACTTTTATACGGACCTACATTCATAACGATAAAACTGTGTCCGAAATTTTATCCATTTAGCTATTCAAGTTTTTGAGTTATAGCGTTCACATGACCGAGGACATACAAATAGACAGACTTCCCGTTGACGGATTTTGTCCAAAATTTGATAGAAACCTACAAATTATGTTTAAAGACCACATACTAAATTTCATCCCCGTAGCTCTAATAGTTTTCGAGTTATCGTGTTCACAGACAGACAGACATAATTCCAAAATTGAGTTTTTCGGATTCAGGGAGGTCTAAAACGTGGAGATCCGTCAAAATCTCGAGTTCGAATTTTTTGACGATTACAATACTTTCTCTTTGTATACTTCGTATACTAGAAAGTAAAAGGGGAGAGGAATAAACTTACATTGCAAATACTTAAAGCATAGTTTTTTTTAAAAAAGTCGTGCAAATCAAGAATTTGCATTATTATACTCACTAACAATATCCATAAATATGTATTTTTATAATTTTTAATTGCAACATTAATCAAATTCATCACAATCATTTTTAAAATTAGAGCAATCCATGCACATAAAAGAATATTCCTCATCACTCGAGTCAGATTCCTAAAATTGTAATTTTCTAACATAAATGTGAGGTAAACATTCAAAATGGAACTGTTTTTGACATTCCATTTTGAATGAACTTAACTGCATTAGCAATTTTAGATGGTGAGTAGCAAAATCTTTTTATGGAAATGCTATCTGCCTTCTTATTTTTGATTGGAGCCATTACTATGTAAAATGAAAAAAACTAAATCGGTTACTTTTATTTTAGAAACAAAACTAAATCAGTCACTTTTATTTTAGAAACAAAACTAAATCAGTTGCTTTTATTTTAGAAAAAAACTAATTTAGTTGCTTTTATTTTAGAAACAAAACTAAATCAGTTGCTTTTATTTTAGAAATTAAACTAATTTAGTTGCTTTTATTTTAGAAACAAAACTAAATTAGTTGATTTTATTTCATCCAGACATTCTTAAATTTATGTAATGACTTAAAACACAATAATGAAGCATGTGGCCAAAACTGGAATACTTCAGGTTCCACTTTGGGCCGCTTGCATGTCCAAAACTGGCACATATAGTCAATTTAAAGTACCAGTTTTGTCCACCACGCATTTAATCTTAAAAATAATTAATTTTGATATGGAATCAGTATAAAAAGAAAGATTAACTCATAAACCCTAAGGGTAATCAGTTTTAGATTAATCGTTTAATTCTGAGAGTCTGATGATGAAAAACTGCAAAACCTTGTTCCTTAACAAAAACCCTAACAGTTGTGAGCATATAATACATGACCAAGTATTTAATTTTTTTACAAGCCACATGTTTGAGAAAAATAAACCAATCAGATTGAAAATAGTAAAATAAGGATTGTTTAAAGTGTTGGAATGCTTCTTATTGATTAATTTGAAATTACTGGTTAATTATTAGAAAAACAGATCCAATGTGGCCAAAAGTGGAGCATCTACCCTAGAAGAAACATCACAATACAGTATTTCAATAACGAATGTACTCGTTTTGTAGAAATTAATAATTATTTTAGAAAATAAGAATATAACAAGTTTGAAAAATTCATATGAGGAAGCACAAAATTTAATCAGCAATTTACAATCAGAAATACACCTAAAAATTGCTAAAAATTCCAACATTTTTAATATACTACATTCACCAATAGCACGAAAATATCGTACAATATTCTAAATTGCATTCATTAGAACGTAAAATATCGTACAAAGATGTACATTACCTTGCACTATTAAATTAGCAATTTTGAGTTTGATGATTTTAAGGCGATTCAAATTTTTAAAAATATATTACGTATACAATTTATAAAACAATGATTATATTATTACTTCATCAATAATGTATAGATATTTAATTAATAAATGTAAATGAAATATTTAAAGAAAATTTCTTATATATTAATGGAAAGAGAACTACATATAGAACATAGAAAGCTTTATAATTAGTATAGTTTTCAGAGTAAATGAAATTTATTACTTCCCAGATAACTATCTCATTGGGTTCACGAATTCTGGAATGAAAATCATACCTTACTGAACTATAGAATAACAATCTAGGAAAAAGTAAGAATAAAAGAAAAATTATCCAGGTAAAACACTTGATATGCACAAGATTGAACAACCACCTATTATTAAGAGGAAGAAAAAAATGCTTTACAAAACAACAAATACCATTTTTCATTTTCTAGCATTGATTTTATCATAACCACTAAAAAGATAGACTGCATAGTCAATATGGCAAATGCCACCATTTATTTAATATAGTATTTTCCTTTCAACTGCATTTTCTGAACAGAGCAGTATATTACACTAAAACAAAACTATTTATAGAAATCTTTCTTCGCCATTGCTATTAATAATTTGATTAATACCTAAAGAATATAATACTAGCAAAGTTAAAAATTTACAGTTAAAAGAAAAACATTCACACAATAAAAAAAATGCTAAAATGAATAAAAATGCATAAAAAGCAACGTTTAACAGTTAACAGAAAAACATTCACACTATAAAAAAAAATACCAAAATGAATAAAAATGCATAAAAAGCAACGTTCAACAGTTAAAAGAAAAACATTCACACTATAAAAAAATGCCAAAATGAATAAAAATGCATAAAAAGCAACGTTCAACAGTTAAAAGAAAAACATTCACACTATAAAAAAAAAGGCCAAAATGAATACAAATGCATAAAAAGCAACGTTTAACAGTTAAAAGAAAAACATTCACACTATAAAAAAAATGCCAAAATGAATAAAAATGCATAAAAAGCAACGTTTAACAGTTAAAAGAAAAACATTCACACTATAAAAAAATGCCAAAATTAATAAAAATGCATAAAAAGCAACGTTTAACTGCACAAATGTGTATTAAATATATTGTATTGTTTGTAAATATATTTGAAGTAAAATGTACGGCGAGTAAATTTGAGGTTTTTATCCGTTCATTCATTTTCAGTTTTAACCTGTGAACTGCATTTTATGGAACATTTCCCATTAATTGTACTTTTATTTACACTTTAAGCTTCTTCTTTGGCATTGTTACAACCTTTTCATAAGATTCATCATCAGATATTGAAAATGCTGATTCGGTCTCATTTAGTGGCGCTACTTTACCAGCAAAAAAATCCATTTGGCTTGGTTCACTCCATTTTTCTTCCATTAGTCTCTCCCAAACACCCGAATCCATAGTTTCTTTTGGATGTTTGCAAATGAAAGCTTTAGCGATAGTTTTCAAAGGTTCGTCGTGGTACTTGTATGCTAGAGACAACACTTCGCATACATTTTCAGCTGAAACAAGAGATTTCAGGATTGGATAGCAGCATTCTTTTAAAGAATTAATTTGGTATTTGTCAGCTGCACAGTAAAGTTGTATAGCACTCTTTGTATCCACGGCATCTTCCAGTTGATTAGCATACATGAAAAAGAGCATGTATTCCAAAGTTTTCGGATCAACATCGGAAATATTCACAATTCCAGAACTATTTTCGACCATGTCGTGTTCAAACATGGCTTTAAATACAGGAGATCTGCAAGCAAGAATCGCTTTATGAGCTTCGAAAGTCTTGCTTGCAGTTTTAAGAGCAATGTCACATAAATTCTTCTCCTGGTAAAGCAATTTAAAGTCATGTTCCATGGTACTATTTGGCCTGACGCAACGACTTTCAGGATAAACTGCATGAACCTCGGCGGGCAAGGATTGCATACCACCATTACTCACGTCCAACTGAATGCGCAATAATAATACATCATCTGGCAAATAGAGATTTTTCTTGGTATTTAAGTCAACTCTTTTAGCAATTTCAGGTAGCTTCCATACTACGTCACTTGCAGAAGTATCGAAGAAACGCATTCCTTCAACACTCAGACATGGAATGCCTTTCGAGTCCAATATGGATGCTTCACAATATATCATAATACTACTTCCGTAATTTTGACCGAAACCCTTCAAACTTTCTTTCTTTATATCAATTCGAAGCGAAGAATCGGAAGCATTTCCATCTAAGTAAAGATGTATTTCAAAATGCGGTTCGTTTTTTAAATTTAAAGATAATGGAAACTTCAACACCTGGTTCAATTGAAGACCACTGAAGTGCTTAATATCCCATGGTACAGAAATATGCTTGATTCCAATTTCAGAACGAATGCTGCAGAGTTTGATCAATGGTTTTTCAGTAATCCATCTTCTGATTTCACATCGGATAGTCAAAGTGTCTTTAGGCAGATAAAAACTTTTATTAGCAAATATTTCATCCCTTTTCACAAAAGAGTCAATGCCAGAAAATGCGTCATTCGGAAACTTCTGGTTTATTCTTTCGATTGAGAAGTGTGAAAATCCATCAACACCATCGATTGAAATAGTCGAAGTTGCAGTAATTGATATTTGAGAAAGCAAGCGTAAATCACATGCAATATAACCTTCTATATCATGTCCGTAAGGATATAGTACCAATTTCCATTCAGTTTCACCACATGTCTCTAGCACAAACTTCGGGCTTTCAAGATAATATCCTTTTCTCTCCTGACAGAAGCTGAAGTTTCTGATAGTCCACGTAAACGTGTAGAACCCAAAATCGTTTCTCATAATCGACGACATAGCAATTTGAGTAGTAAGATCTAATGTCACAGAGCTCCAGATTCCGCCTTCTAACCAACACTCAGCTGAAACATGCAACTCGAAGTAAAATTCCAGACTTTCCGAACCGAAACTTTCAAGTACGCAATAGATCTTCAACTCAATCAAGTAGAGTAAATAAATTTAAACTGAATACCGATGAAATAAATTGAACATTCTCTGAGCTGTCATAGCGGTGGCAGCATTACGAAAAAATGAAGATATACAGTGGGAGAACGAATTGAGTCATTACTCATAGTTGTTTTGACTCGTTAGCTTTCCTGCGCAATCTGAGTTGTGTCTGTTATTCGTTTCTTTTTACTTTTCGTATACGAAGTATACAAAGAGAAAGTATTGTAATCGTCAAAAAAATCTGAACTGAGATTTTTGACGAATCTCCACGTTTAGACCTTCCTGAGTCCGAAAAACAATAATTTTGGAATTGGCGTCTGTCTGTCTGTGTGTCTGTCTGTCTGTCTGTCTGTCTGTGAACACGATAACTCGAAAACTATTAGAGCTACGGGGATGAAAAAAATTTGTGTGTGGTCTTTAAACATATTCTTGTAGGTTTCTATCAAATTTTGGACAAAATCTGTCAACGGGAAGTCTGTCAATCTGTATGTCCGCGGTCATGCGAACGCTATAACCTCAAAAAACTTGAATAGCCAGAGGGATAAAATTTGGTACACAGTTTTATCGTCATGAATGTGGTCCGTAAAATTTTGGGCCAAATCCGTCGAAGGGTTGACTGTCTGTCGGTCTGTTGTATAATCGCATACTTGTTCAGTTTTGAAACTAACTGCCTGCGCATGCCTACTGGGTGACATGTGCAAAGAAGGCTGACCTGAACTTGGCAGTTTGCCAAAAAAACTACTCCGGCGCGATTTTGTAAGGGAAGCAAACATTTAGAGAGTCTCGCTGGTCCTGCTGCGCAAAAAAGAATGCGCAGGGGATTTGAATTTGTTTTGATCCTTCAAAACCACGCGTGGTTCCAACTTTGGTTTCATTTATGACGGAAGTTATTTGACGTCTTTTATTATTCTAGTTTTCTCTATGATGTGTTAGGAGTATACGAAAGTTTAGGGACTACCTGCTGGTTACTTTATCATATACAAAAGCATACAAAGAGAAAGTATTGCACCGTCGCAAAAATCTGAACTACGAGATTTTTGACGAATCTCCACGGGGTTTTAAACCTCTGAGTCAGAAAACACAATTTGGGAATTATGTCTGTGTGTGTGTGTGTGTGTTCGTCTGTTCAGAACACTAGATAACTCGAAAACTATTAGAGCTACGGGGATGAAATTTGGTATGTGGTCTTTAAACAAAATTTGTAGGTTTCTGTCAAATTTTGGACAAAATCCGTCAACGGGAAGTCTGTCTATCTATCTGTCCGTGGTCATGCGAACGCTATAACTCAAAAACTTGAAAAGCTAGATGGATAAAATTTGGTACACAGTTTTATCTTCATGAATGTAGGTCCATATAAAATGTTGGGCCAAATCCATTAAAGGGTTGACTGTCTGTCGGTTTGTATAATTTACCATTGAAACCAATCCGCCATCTCCACGCGCATGCGTACAGAAGCAATCGTCTGTGCTCGCGAAAGGAGCGATTAAGTCAGTTTGTCCTTGAGACGGCAGGAGTGAAACCTAGCAGTGTGCGATAGATGCGTTTTAATCGGTACGCATCTCTTCGAATTCTTTACCTAGATATTTTTCAATCACTATAATGAAAAACCTTCTGATAGTCATTGGATTCTGGATAACAGTAGGTTCGAATTTTTTTAGCCACGCGGGGTGAGGGGAAACAGCACCTTTTGGGGGAAGTATACGAGAAAGTTTAGGGCAGAACACTCCCGCTGGTTCATCATTCACAGAATTTTAGGTTGAGATAAAATTTTTCACCTCAACCGATGAAATGGGTCGAATTAACATTTCTTTTAAGAATTTAAAACGGAAATGGAACGAAAAATAGGGAAATTAAAACAGCAAAGATGTATGTCATAAATTTCTTCTTTATTTGTTGTGAAGGGTTACCGTTAGGGCGTACATCTAATTCTCGACTAAATCCATTATTAGATTATCTTTCTATTTAAGTGTTATATGTCAGTATGTCTATTCATGAGCAAGTGAACACGATGACTCGAGAAAGCAGCAAGCTAGATGTATGAAATTTATCATGGAATCTTTTATCCCAATTGTAGAGCAGTCCTATTCGACTCAGCTAAACACAAAAAGCGCCTTATTGTTAGGGTTGCCAAACGTCCCGTATATACGGGACAGTCACTGTATTTCGCTATTCAGTCCCGTATTACTATATGACCCGTTTTTGTCCCTTTTCTCTCTTATATTGATTAGAAATCAGGTCTAATAAAGTTATGCGAATACGTATTTTCCATTCCAGCCCACAATGCAAATGTGGAGAGAATAATTTCCCTAATGTCAACTCAATGCTCGAACGAAAGAAACGTGTTGTCAGTGGAGACAACTGAAGCAATTTTGATTTGTCATTATAATATTAACATGACTTGCGCCCAATTTTATAATTATGTGAAAGAAGAAAATGACATAATTAACGAAGTCAAATCAACTTTAAAATATGGCTGGTCTGAAAAAGATCATCCTAGCAAATTTTTACTTTCGCGTATACAAAGTATCCAAACAGAAAGTATTGTAATCGTCAAAAAATTCCAACTCGAGATTTTGACGAGTCTCCACGTTTTAGACCTCCCGGAGTCCGAAAAACACAATTTTGGAATTATGTGTGTCTGTCTGTGAACACGGTAACTCGAAAACTATTAGAGCTAAGGGGATGAAATTTGGTATATGAACTTGAAACATAATTCGTAGGTTTCTATCAATTTTTGGACAAAATCCGTCCAAGGAAAGTCTGTCTGTCTGTCCGCGGTCATGTGAACACTATAACTCAAAAACTTGAACAGCTAGATGAATAAAATTTGGTACACAGTTTTATCATCATGAATGTAGGTCCGTATAAAATTTTGGGCCAAATCCGTCAAAGGGTTGACTGTCTGTCGGTCTGTATAATTTACTTTTGAAGAGAATCCTTTATCTCCACGCGCATGCGTACTGGAAGAACGGAACGGAATTTCTTTACGGAGTAGCGAATTACGTCAGTTTGTCCTTGAGCCGGTAAGAGAGGAAAATCGTTACGCATCTCTTTGAAATTCTTTACCTAGATATTTTTCAATCACTATAATGAAAAACCTTCTGGTAGTCATTGGATTCTGGGTAACAATAGGTTCGAATTTTTTTAGCTGCGCGGGAGTAGGGGAAACAGCACCTTCTTGGGGAAGTATACGAGAAAGTGTAGGGGAGAACACTCCCGCTGGTTATCATAGTATACCACTTCTTTTCACGTTTTATTTATTTAGCACGGAAACGTCCCATTATCAATGTTTGGCAATTATGGCAACCCTACTTTTTGGAAGTAAGCATAACGTAGCCATTTATTTTTTGCCTCGAAACGGGACATCCGCTAATTTTGAGGTAACAGTGTACGCATTCAAAAAAACGCATATTTCTTCAGTTTTTATTTATTAATGAAACCCCAAAAGATGATGTTTCCCCTCTCCCCGTGTGGATAAAAAAATTCGAATTATGTTTGCCTGTGAACACGATAACTCGAAATCTATCAGAGCTACGGGGATGAAATTTGGTATGTGGTCTTTAACCCGTTCAGGACCAGCGAAAGGAGAAAGAAGCGCTTCCCCAAGCCCGCGAGCTCCGGAAGGATGCGTACGCACGGGACCGGACGATTTTTCCCGTTAAGCCTAATTTTATTAAAAAATTTATATAAAATTATTACTGCAAGTAAATACGCTGAAATTTACAATTTATTATCATTGATAGTATATCCGAATATAATGTAATAAAATTTTCATGATATTTAAAAAAACAACTGAACTAAAATATAATTTACCCCAAAAATACAAAAGACTGTCTAGCGAACTCCAAACTGCAAACGATAATTTCTACTCCAACCCCTAACCAATAAACATTCCATCCTTTCATCGTGCCATCAAAATATAAAAAAAATCCACCGCAAAATAAATCATAGCTCTTTAATTGCTTAATCATAACGCTTTAATTGCGCAATCCTTAAATGCGCAATCCTAACACGCGCAGTTGTTTACATAATCAAATAGCCCTCATCCAACAAAAAAAATCCGGAACCGAAAGTGCATACTGAAGGTCAAAACTCCGTGAAATATTATTCGAAAATTGTAACGGACTTTACCGCCATCTAGCGCCGTTTAAAAATTCAAATAAAACGTTCCAAGTTGAAATCGCATATATGTGATGACGGGCCAGAGCGAACGGAAAGAGAGATCGCATATATGTGATGACGGTCCTGAACGGGTTAAACATAATTTGTAGGTTTCTATCAAATTTTGGACAAAATCCGTCTTCGGAATGTCTGTCTGTCTCTATGTCCGCGGTCATGTGAAGACTATAACTCAAAAACTTGAATACCTAGCTGGATAAAATTTGGTACACAGTTTTATCGTCATGAATGTAGGTCCGTATAAAATTTTGGGCCAAATCCGTCAAACAGGTGTTGAAATTTCATATTTGGTTCAAAATGCACATTGCGACTGTGTGTTGGCGAGCGTTTCGCTTATTTTACTTAAGTTAGTATGGTTGGCGTTTGACCTTGGCGGTCTACGAAGGAAATTGTAGCGAGCCGCAAACACGCTTTTCGGAAATTATGGCAACCTCCTGAACCGAAACTTCGTTCTGACATTCTCCAGACGGAAGGTATGGTGAAATCTTGCATGATATCTTAATATTTGGTTCTCAGAAACGTTAAATAAAGTTGTGGTACCTTAGCTCGCGTGAAAATTGAGAATATACTCAATTTGTTTTGCGAAATATTAAGTTTTTGGGAATTCATGAATTTTATATGTTTCATTGTAAATCACCATTTATAATTTTTTTTCTCAAAATAACCAGGCCTTGGGTAAACACCCCAAGAATATTTACCTACCCACTGTGTGTTTACGCATCCCACATTACTGGTTGTATGCGAGAAAGTTTCGGGGAGGCCACTCCCGCTGATTATTTATCTAAGCAATAGGGTTTAGGAGTTCTCATGTTCACAAGAATGCGATTACACAGACAGACAGACAGTCAATCTTTTGACAGATTTTGTCCAAAATTTGACCTGATTTGAAAAAATACTGACCTACATTACTGATGATAAAACTTTGTACTAAATTTTATCTATTTAGATATTTAAGTTTTTGAGTAATCGTGTTCACATGAACACGGACAGACAGACTTCCCGTGGTCGGATTTTGTCCAAAATTTGATAGAAACTTACACATTATGTCTAAAGATCACAAACCAATTTTCATCCCCGTAGCTCTAATAATTTTTGAGTTATCGTGCTCACAGACACACATACATAATTCCAAAATTGTGTTTTTCGGACTCAGAGAGGTCTAAAACGTGGAGATTCATAAAAATCTCGATTTCGAATTTTTTGACAATTGCGATACTTTCTCTTTGTATACTTCGTATACGAGAAAGTGATAAGGGGTGTGACTATCAGAACAAGATCATGAGGCTCAATTAACGCATGCGCAACAATAGCTATAGAGATAGATATCTTAAATTTTGGCGAACAGTGCATATTTAAAACTATGTTTAATCTTTTTTATCATTAATTAACGCTTCATTTCCTTATTTTACTTTTCTGTTTGTGTATCTTTGTTTGGTATGTGTATATTTGCTGACGAGTTGACGTGAATTAATTTTTCGTCCATAGAATGTGGCAGCGGAATGTTAACAATAAGGAAATCAATAAATAAAAGTAAACTCAGAGTTAATCGAATATAACCAAAAACAAACAAGGAATCCATTCTAGTCCACTTTTTCAAGGGCTAAGAACTATTTGAAATGGACAATAAGGATTCATTGTCCAAGTATACGGTTCAAAATCACGCAACCTTTGACCCAAAACAGATAGATCTATTCATCAAACTCCGTTACATTCTGCCGCAAAAGAATTAACGGATCATTGCCTGCACAGGAGGTGGAAGAATAACCAACGAAACCGTTCAAGGGAAACATTTGATTATTTCCCAACACAATTGATACCTTTTCGCAAACAGGGAAGGGCAATTCAAGTCGTTCCGCTCGCACCTCAGTGAATAATTGAGATTTCTTTAAATAGCTGACCTCATTCACACGTGCTTAGATCTTTGTGATTCATCGGTATCAATTTTGTTTGCAAACAATGTGCGTCTTATACCGCAAGAACTTTTTTATCACAAATCTTCTATTGTTTCATTTTATTTAGCTGATAAGATATAAGAAACAATGAGATGATACAGCGGTTTCTTTATTTTCAGTCTTTTGTTTAACATTTCATCTTTCTAAATTTGGATTCGGAAGATTAATGCGCATTTTTTTTTTCATGAACTTGACAATGACCTGTGACATCTGTGCGGTTTTTTGCGCTGCAGATTCGATATTTAAGTTTTAAGCAGATGTTCGTTTGTAAATATGTGTCAGCTGTTTTGAAAACGTTGTTTGAATCATCGTTAGAAGCATATATCTTGGAAAATCCCGTTCATTATAAAGGATTTTCGTTTTAAAAAGCATTTTTGCCACAGCTGCCAAGGTTACAGCGATTTCATCACGGAAATCGTGTAGCGGTTTATATGTAACATCTTTAACACATTAAAACAAACTGCAAAGAAAATGTCTGATTAACTGTCATTAGTTGGCTGTTCTTAAAAATGATTTCATGATAAAGGAAAGAAAATGTCACAAATAATTGGAGAAAAAGTCAAAATAAAAATAAGCTTTGAAACTGAGATTTTATTAAAAATAAAGAGACCCACGCACTGTCTTATTGGCACAGAACCTATCACTGTCCACCCCCATTTTATTTTTTAATAAAATCTCACATTAATGATTCTAAGTGATTTACTCTGGTCGAGTGAAAACCATTTAAATATCATACAAAGAGTTTTCAAGAAATATCAAAATAAACTGGCATGAAAACAGAACTTTTTGGAGACAGTGAAAAAGACAAAGTTGCTATCTGTTTCCAGATCCCGGTACCCTCCGCCCTTTTGCGCATGCGCCAGTCGGCTTTGATTTCACTAAAGTAGGGATGAGATGTAAAAATGGAAGAGGATATCTTTATTTTTACTTTCTCGTATACGAAGTATACAAAAAAGAAAGTATTGTAATCGTCAAAAAATTCGAACTCGAGATTTTGACGAATCTCCACGTTTTAGTCCTCCCCGCATCCGAAAAACACAATTTTGGAATTATGTCTGTGTGTCTGTCTGTCTGTGAACACGATAACTCGAAAACTATGAGAGCTACGGGGATGAAATTTGGTATGTGGTCTTTAAACATAATTTGTAGGTTTCTGTCAAATTTTGGACAAAATCCGTCCACGGGAAGTCCGTCTGTCTATCTGCCCGCGGTCATGTGAACACTATAACTCAAAACCTTGAATAACTAGATGAAAAAAATTTGGTACACAGTTTTATCATCATGAATGTAGGTCCGTATGAAAGTTTGGGCCAAATCCGTCAAAGGGGTGACTGTCTGTTGGTCTGTATAATCGCATATTTGTTTAAAATTATATCTCCTAAACCCATTAGCTTAGATAAATAAGAATTGGTATGAAGTTGGCTAATATTAATTATAGATCTGTGCTCAAATCTCGTTCCAATCCGTTGAAAAAAGGGGTCCAAATTGCATATTTGGTTCAAAATGCACATTGCAACTGTGTTGGCGAGCGTTTCGCTTATTTTACTCAAGTTGGCACAGTTGGCATTCGACCTTGGCGAAGGAAATTGTAGCTTCGGACGTTCTTCGGAAATTATGGCAACCCCCTGAACCCGAAAGAAGTAAGATTTCGTTCTCAAAAACTTTAAATAAAGTTTTGTACCTCAGCGCGCGTAAAAATTGAGAACTTACGCAATTTTTTTAATTAACATTTTCCTTTTACACATAATCATAAAAATGGGCGCAGGTCATTTTAAAATTATAATGACTCAAGAGTTTAGGAAGCAAACGGGACAAATAGTATACGGCACGTATGGAAACCCTAGTTAGAGGGAAAATGACACCTTTTTGGGAAGTATACGATAAAGTTTAGGGGAGACCACTCCCGCTGGTTTACCAGGCAATATACAGAATCATTACACAAGTTTCGAATTAAAACAAAATAGTGCAATTCAAACAGAAAATGCTTATCAGCACCGGAAAAGAATAGCTAAAAGAAGCCGCGCCTAACAATGAACTCCGGAAAACAGCTGTTCTTACTCACTGCGTATCATTCTATCTCCCATTGATGAAAGTTAAGGAATGAAGGAAAGTTTTCCTATTCGTTGGTAATATCGTAATGGATTTTACTCAATTTTTTTATCAATCGATTTTCTCGTAAATAATGTCTTCGATGATATTGAGTATATTAAGGAAATATATTCTGTAAGATGAAGATTATGGTTGATAATCTTAAATTCTTTTTATAGGCATGTTTTAATTTAGTTAAAAACCTGTTGGGAGAGTAAAATACGCCTCTCCATTTTAATGTTGGAATAAACAGTTACAATTGATAGAATTTAACAAAAAATTAAATTAAATATGAACAGAAATTAAATTAAAATTAATTGAAACTCTTTCGCATTATACAGAAAGGCGCATATGCAGCTACTTCTAATAAAATACAAAAACAAATAATAGAAAAACAAAATTTAACCACAGGGGGTACATGAAGGACCATTTTGGGGTACACGAAATCAAGTTTGTTAATGGTGGAAACAAGAAAACATAAGGGATTAAAAAAGTTTGAGAATTTTTTTTCTTCAAGTAAATACTTGCTATTTAATAACTATACCACTTTAATACGAGGCGTGTCCCGAAAGTAAGTACCGTTTCGTTCTACCGCCACCGCAGCGCTAGTGTCGGAGTTCCGCGCATATGCACACTAGGGTGGCCCTTATTATAATGGCGAAAAATTTACTTAACAATTTTTAAGCGCACACCCCTTAATTTTTTTCCTTTTACCATAATATTCCAAATATATAACCATAGTATTCCAAATATTTCTTCAATATATAAAGATTAACCCGTGCCGCATCGAGCTTGACTATATAAAAATATAGGAGTGAAAACGAAAAATTAAGTATTTTTTGAAATGTACATTTATTATTCATATTAATAATGTCTTGATTTTGTTAAGAATTTTAATAATACGCATTTAATACAGTTAACAATACAATTTTAATCATTTAACATTTTTTAATAATATATTTAGTCAAATGTTCGTTTCAGAGTAGCCTTCTTGCCGGTTTGTGCTTCCTTTGTCTTGCTTCCTGTGGTCTTCGACACACTGAAGAAGAAATTGCGTTTGCTCTTCATCTACAGTTAGTAATCCATTAAAATCTTGCATCAATTTCGCCCCTCTTTCGCTTGTATCATTAACAACTCTGAGATTTTGGACTATTTCTTGTGACTTTAAATAAGAATCGTCCCTATCCCAAAGATCTGGACTGATATTCAGAAAGCTAATGTCGATATTCAATTTCTTTAACAAATTTAAACTTTTCTGAGAGATGAAGTCTTCTATTGCTTTTTCTAAATAAAAAATAAAACCAATAATTTATTGTACGATATCATATCTAAATTCTGAACAACTTAATGTGTAAATATAAATTAGAAAACATTGTTAAAAATTTGATAAATGAAAAAAAATCACTATCATTATAAAATCAAAGAATAATGTCTAATAAAAATTTTTCTTAGTTAATAAAATATATAGTGTTAAAATTAAAATCTTACCTAGAAGAAAGGGAACTTCATTAGGCTGAACAATGCATTTTCTTTCAGTATGAAGATTTTCCCGTTTCAAATTCTCTATGATGCGCTTTTTGGATGCAATATTAACATTTTTATCAAAAATCGCTAAAATGCTTGACTCTTCATTTAAGTACCACAGATGATTACAAAACTTCTTCAAAGCAATTGATGAAATGCCCTGATTTATGTTTTCATATTTCTTTAACTTTTTTAAAAACATTAAATCATTAAGTGGAGCACCAATTGCGGATGAACTCTCTAACCATGATTTAACATACACTGTCACAAGAAACAAACAAATGTTCTTCAGACCATTCACTTCAGACATTTTTAAAGACAATTGCTGCCTGAATAAAAATATTTTAAAGGAGTAAATGGCCTTTGCCATCCATCTAGCATGATGTAAAGCCCCTGGTGGTCTGATTTTGATAGTCGAGTCTAAGTTCCTTCCAATATAGACTATGCATAATTCAACGAGCTCCCGATAATCGTTCTTCAAATTTTTATTTTTTTAGCGCATTAGAAAGATAATCCACATTACTCAGTATTTCGCTCTCACTACATATTGCGTTCAAGTATTTATATCTGTCCATATAATTTTCTTTTTCCAAATTATTCCATTTTTTTTTTCTGATTTTTTTAAAGAAAGCTACATCTGGACTAGAAGTCACTTCGTTTAACTCATACTCGAAAACACTTCGTAGCACTAATTCATATATGTGATCCCTACATGGAAAATATGTCATCTCTCGATCTGCATACAGCTCTAGAAATGTAATAGTACCGTTGATACGGCCCGTGTTCGAACTAGTTGTGTCAGAACAGAGAATTTGAGCTTTATATTCCAATCCCCAATCTTTTAAAACATTCCAGACAGCCATAGCTTGCTCCTTCCCTGAAGAATTTTCTAATTTTGGCACTCCCAGCAATTTTTCTTCATCTTTATATGTAACAATAATAGGCAGTCTTTCACTTTTAAAATCTCTCACATTTAAAGCAGGTAGCAATTTACTATCCCAATGAACGCATACGAAACTAGGTTCATTTTCTTTAATCCTAGTAGCTTTCGTCTTACGAAAATCTTCCCGATGTCTTTGGATCGTAGTTCGATTGATTGCCAATTCATCTATATTGTGTCCTAAAGACTCAGCTACGGCTTCGAGAATAAAAACAGCACTTCTCTGACTAATGTGGAATCGATCGAGTACAGCCATTATTTTTAGAGTTAAGAAACATTTCCTCCCACGTACAATTCCCATTCTTAATTCTATCTGCGCATTTATGTTTTCCTCAAGAGACGACTGGGCAATGTTTGGTGAAAGCCCAGGTTGATCAGAAATATCTTCGGTACCTGACGATTCTTCTGATGAATCCATGAAATTGTCATCGATCTCCGAACTATGATGACCCTTAGCGCGTCTGCTTTCTTGTTCTATGACTCTCAATAATACCCTTTCTTCACGCTTCGCTAGCTTCACATCGATTCCCATTAGACATCCTCTCCGTCCTGCTTCTCTTTGACTCAATAAAAATTTTTTGTCTTCTTCAATTTTTATGATTTCAAGGCATTAGCGTAAGCAATTTGAAATAAATTATTTGAATCTGATATAAAGTTACGTTCATTTTCTTCTTGCGTTTCTGACCTACGGCAGGCACTTTTTGAAGATTGCGCCAATAATTGTGTATCTTCATGATCTTCACTACGCAGTGAGGTGTCGCTCTTGTAGGAATCCTTGCTTTCTCCCAGAAAATGAGGCATTCGCGCACTACCAAGTTGGCACTTTCCCTCATGGATAATTTAACTTCATGTAAATTATAAAATAGCACCTATAGTACTGGCCGATTAGATGGAAGTTTGCATCCGGTAATTTGGTGACGTTCACTACCAATTAAATAAATATTTCGATCACCACTTCTCAAATTCGAAGCCATAATTGCACTAATAGTTGATCCAAACAGCGACTAAAGTAGACTGAGAACGAGACGCTGGCGTAGGAAGGAGCGAGACATGAACGAACAAGTCGCTGCTTGCACGCACATGCTTCCAACTTCTACCGCGATGCGGCACGTGTTCCCGACCTTTGATTTGAAAAAATGAGGCCTCTAATTGTTTCTAAGAACAAAAGGAAAAAAAAAATGGAGGGTGTGCGATTTGAAATTAGAACTTCAAAAAATAAGGGCCACCCTAATGCACACGTGTCTCTGGTTGATTGTGTGTCAACTAACGCCATTGCAGCCAGATTGTGTTGTGTTTACATGTGTTAGTGAGCGTTCAAAATGTTTAAGACGATTGCCGATCCCGCCGACTGTGAAGTGCGTTCTGTAATACGGATTTTGAACTCAAATAATGTTAAGCAAGCTGAAATTCATCGTCAACTTGTAGAGATTTCTGGTGAAAATGTAATGACTGATGGAATGGTTAGAAAGTGGGTTCGACAATTCAATGATGGACGCACCAGTGGTCATGACGAAGCACGGAGCGGGCGACCTGTTGTCAATGATGGTTTGGTTGCAAAAGTGAATGAGAAAATTCGTGAAAACAGACGGTTCACAATAAGAATGCTTTGTAACGAGTTTCCACAAATTTCAAAAACTGTTTTGCATGAAAATGTCACAAATCGCTTAAACTATCGAAAGTGATGACGACGCAAAAAACGATGTTCAGCAGTGGCTGTCTTCACTGGCGGCATCTTTCTTTGAAGAGGGTATAGACAATTTGGTTTCCCGCTATGAATGATGGTCCCGTCTGAATAATGGTGGTAACTATGTAGAAAAATAGTTTCCGAAATGCTCTGTCATGTAAAAATAAATTTTGTTTCGAGAAATATTTTTTTATGCGAGTTTTTCCAAAACGATACTTACTTTCCGGACACGCCTCGTAGTAGATTATTACGAAGTATAATTTTTAGCTATCCTTATAAGCTAAAACGAAATAATTACAATACTGGCTTCATTTGCTTTGGCGTTGAACTAATACTGTTATAAAAATGTAATAAAATGTAAAATCAAAAATAAGTTCTGTAAATGTTATTAATTCGAGTCATTTACTTTTAAGCTGACTTAAGCTAACCTTAGCATTATTGATAAAAACTTCTTTGCATAGACGATGGTTGGGTGGGCGGTTGGATAGGATAGTAGGGGGTACGCGAAAACAAAAAGAATAATAGGGGGACGCGAGGGAAAAATGGTTGGGAACCCCTGATATAGTAAAAAAACAGGTGTCCGAAAAACACAATTTTGGAATTATGTCTGTCTGTGAACACGATAACTCGAAAACTATTAGAGCTACGGGGATGAAATTTGGTATGTGGTCTTCAAACATAATTTGTAGGTTTCAATCAAATTTTGGACAAAATCCGTCCAAGGGAAGTCTGTCTGTCTGTATGTCCGAAGTCATATGAACACTATAACTCAAAAACTTGAATAGCTAGATGTATAAAATTTGGTACACAGTTTTATCGTCATGAATGTAGGTCCGTATAAAATTTTGGGCCAAATCCGTCAACGGGTTGACTGTCTGTCGGTCTGTATAATTTTACTTTTGAAGAGAATCCAATCTCCACGCGCATGCGTAATGGACGCAATCTTCTCTGCATGATAATCAGCAGCTCCTGCTTGGCGCTTTTTTTCTTCCCTTTTGGCTCCTTTTTCTCCCTTTTGGCGAATTCTGATCCTGCGCGGATTATTTTATTGCCGTTTGTTTTGTCGTTTCAACGTATGCTGGAGAAACTTGTTGCGTTCTGGGAATAAAGCAGATTCGAAATTTTTATCCGAGCGAGTTTGCGCGGAACTGACTTAATTTTGCTTATTTTTTTATCTCCACTGCGTTAGGGGTTTTAGCTTATTTTCCCCCTATATGTGTTAGGAGTATACGAGAAAGTTTAGGGGAGAACACTCCCGCTGGTTTCTTACAGATTTTCAAGTTATGTCACAAGACTAGCACATTTTGTTAAAGTAGCCACACCTAAGAAGAAGTTAGCAAGAAAGCAGTGGCGTACCAACACAAAATGGCGCCCAGGGCAAATACCAAAATTGAGCCCTCTCCCCTCTTTATCTTTGGAGAGGTGATTCTAGTGTTTTTCTGAAACTTATTTTTTCTAAAAGGTTTTTTTTAGTAAGAAAGGACCCTCACTGTTCTTGAAAGTAAACGGAATTTGAGATATTTTCCCTTGCTTCACTCTCTGCTTATCGAAACTAGGAATAATACTTTGGAATACTAGGAAATAATTTTCTGATAATTATTTGTCACGAATTCCCGAAGTAGCTGATATCCGATCCGTATGAATCAGACTTACCGTGAGAAACCTCGAGAACTCAATGGGACTCATCTACAGTAGAGTCTCCCTACAACGAAGTCTCCCTACAGCGAATTTCTCCCTATAACGGAATTTTTGATCAGAATGTTAAATAACGTTCAAAATATTCTCCATATAACGAAGTGGTTGTCTCCCTATAACGAATTTTTTCAGACCTTTATCTTTTCGATTTTTGTCATTTCTGAAGAAAGTTGCTAATTTCTGTGCAAACAAATCGCTCACACGTGCTTGTTTCTGGAACCACTCGCATTGTTCATTCCAGCGATAACACATAATAGAATGCTATGTGAAGGGTAATGCAGTTGTGGGAATCTGGGTTACTACAGAGGGAGCAACATTTCTACGGATCAAGATTCCAAGAATCGGAGTGGAGCGGGGGTGGAAACAGCAAATGAATATGACAATACGCATTTTATGTTTATCCGTACTAGTACATATTATTCTCTAAATAGGTGAGTTGTCTTCACTTTTGAGCATTTTATTCATACAATAAAAATTAGTATAATTTTAACAAATTTATAATATATATTACAGTATTTTTAATTGAAAATCATAATAAAATACATTTGAACTTATCGTACCTATTGTAAAGTTTGTAACATTTACTTAAATAATTTCAAAAATCTTTAATCTCCATTTAACGAAATTTTCTCTATAACGAATTTTTCAATTGGAACCAAGCGATTTCGTTATAGGGAGACTCCACTGTATGTTAAAGAGATTTGATGACTAAAACCTCATCTATAAAGAAAACCTGAAAGTGGAAGCTCGTTTCGAAGGTATGTCCATTTCCAAGATTTGCGTTCTAAGGAGTTTGAGATACGGGAAGATAATTTAAAATACAGTGGAATCTCCCTATAACGAAATCGCTTGGTTCCAATTGAAAAATTCGCTATAGAGAAAATTTCGTTATACGGAGATTAGAGATTTTTTGCAGTTATTTCAGTAAATGTGACAAACCTTTTAGTCTGAGCGATAAGTTCAAAAATATTTAATTATGACTTTCAATTAAAAATGAAGTAATATTTATTATAAATTTGTTAAAATTATACTAATTTTTATTGTATGAATAAAATGCTCAAAAGTGAAGACAATTCACCTATTTAGAGAATAATATGTACTAGTACGGATAAACATAAAATGCGTATTGTCATATTCATTTGCTGTTTCCACCCCCGCTCCACTCCGATTCTTGGAATCTTGATCCGTAGAAATGTTGCTCCCTCTGTAGTAACCCAGATTCCCACAACTGCATTACCCTTCACATAGCATTCTATTATGTGTTATCGCTGGAATGAACAATGCGAGTGGTTCCAGAAACAAGCACGTGTGAGCGATTTGTTTGCACAGAAATTAGCAACTTTCTTCAGAAATGACAAAAATCGAAAAGATAAAGGTCTGAAAAAATTCGTTATAGGGAGACAACCACTTCGTTATATGGAGAATATTTTGAACGTTATTTAACATTCTGATCAAAAATTCCGTTATAGGGAGAAATTCGCTGTAGGGAGACTTCGTTGTAGGGAGACTCTACTGTAGATGAGTCCCATAGAGTTCTCGAGGTTTCTCACGGTAAGTCTGATTCATACGGATCGGATATCAGCTACTTCGGGAATTCGTGACAAATAATTATCAGAAAATTATTTCCTAGTATTCCAAAGTATTATTCCTAGTTTCGATAAGCAGAGAGTGAAGCAAGGGAAAATATCTCAAATTCCGTTTACTTTCAAGAACAGTGAGGGTCCTTTCTTACTAAAAAAAACCTTTTAGAAAAAATAAGTTTCAGAAAAAAACTAGAATCACCTTTCCAAAGATAAAGAGGGGAGAGGGAGCAATTTTGGTATTTGCCCTGGGCGCCATTTTGTGTTGGTACGCCACTGCTTTCTTGCTAACTTCTTCTTAGGTGTGGCTACTTTAACAAAATGTGCTAGTCTTGTGACATAATTTGAAAATCTGTAAGAAAACCAGCGGGAGTGTTCTCCCCTAAACTTTCTCGTATACTCCTAACACATATAGGGGGAAAATAAGCTAAAACCCCTAACGCAGTGGAGATAAAAAAATAAGCAAAATTAAGTCAGTTTTCCGCAACAAGTTTCTCCAGCATACGTTGAAACGACGAAACAAACGGCAATAAAATAATCCGCGCAGGATCAAAATTCGCCAAAAGGGAGAAAAAGGAGCCAAAAGGGAAGAAAAAA